>CM047874.1:6306296-6408871 GCA_026212405.1 Petrea volubilis | reverse complement strand
CAATATGAAAATATGTTCACATTACACAGTTTGACAAAGAAATAAAATTCTTTCCATTTTTGGCTGGCCAATTGGGACTTCAAATTCAAAAGTTTCCGAAACAGGAAGTCAAAAAAGGGACCAAAAAAGAAAAAAAGAACCTCACCCTTTAACTGAAATGACTGAAATCCCACTAGTTCACACTGATCTATAAGGAATTCTATGGCTTTGGTACACAGAATTAGGATACCAATTTGCCTAAAACATATTCACAAGTTGTGTGTGTGTGTGTGTGTGTGTGTTTTCTTATCGGAACGTGGTCATCTGAGTCACTGGGACCGTGACAATATCAATCACAAAATCAACGCGTTTGGACTTGTTATCTATTGTGACTAGATTAATTGAATTTTCTCACTTTTCTTGATTTAAAACCCTGCATGAGAACTGCACACGTAATAATCAACTCTATATATCTGTTCAAGAATAAACAATCCATATTGCACGTAGGGAGCCATGGCTAAACTGTTCTTCTTCTACTTATTATCATTCTTTTTCTTTCGCTTTATCATTACACCATCACTTTGTGCCGATAATGAGACGGACGCGCACGCGTTGCTGGCGTTCAAGGCTGCGATAGACGACGATCCACTCGGGTCCCTTCGCTCTTGGAACGAAACGGTTCCCTACTGTAGCTGGAGAGGCATCAAGTGCAGTGGCAGACACCGCAACAGAGTTGTCTCGATAGCCCTCATGTCCCGTGGCCTGGTCGGGTCCATTTTGCCTCGTTTAGGTAACTTTTCTTTCCTCAGATCAATCAACCTTAGAAACAACAGCTTTCGTGGCCAAATCCCGGAAGAAATCGGTCGTTTGGGGCGCCTTGAGTACGTAGAGTTCAGCAATAACTCTCTCAGTGGTGAAATCCCAAGAAACCTGTCAAAATGCACAAATCTTTATTACCTGAATCTGATTGACAATAACCTGACAGGGAATATAATCCCAGAACTAGGTTCTCTGTTCAAACTTGAAGCTTTAGGCCTATCAAGCAACAGATTTTCTGGAACCATCCCTTCTTACATTGGAAACCTTACATCTTTGAACCGACTTTCGTTGGCGAACTGTGGCCTGGAGGGACAAATTCCAGAGTCCCTTATCCAGCTTCGAAACCTGAGACTGCTCCAACTGTCTGAAAACAGTTTAACGGGCACAATCCCTTCCGGGCTTTTCAACATTTCGACAATTTTTACATTTGCCGTGAGATCCAATTAGCTTCAGGGGACCATTCCTCCTGATGTAGCTTTAACACTTCCTGATGTAAGAAATCTTGACCTTGGAGAGAACCTTTTCACCGGACCGATTCCTGTTTCTCTGTCCAATGCTTCGTCTCTTGAGGCGATAAATTTGTCATCCAACAATTTCACAGGGCCAATTCTGAGTAATTTTGAAAGGCTGACAAATCTTGTGTATTTTTTCATGTCAGCTAACAATTTTTGGGGTGATTTAAGTTTCATTTCTTCCATGACAAATTGCACCAGCTTGCGAGTTCTTGCTGTCAGCCTAAATCTTCTCAATGGTTCGTTGCCTGATTCGATTGCTAATCTTTCGAGCCAGATCACTTACCTATCCTTAGCTGACAATCAAATATATGGAAAAATTCCCCGGGGAATCGAAAATCTCATCAATCTCAATTACTTGAATTTAAGAAACAATTCTCTTTCCGGGTCGATCCCTTCCTCCATTGGAAAGCTTGTTAAGCTGCAAGAACTTTACTTGGAATCAAACAAGCTCACAAATGATATACCATCTTCACTAGGAAACTTGACTCTGTTGAACCATATATACTTGGGTTACAACGGTATTTCTGGACGTATACCTCGGAGTTTCAGCAACTTTCGTAGCTTGTTGGCCTTTGATCTTTCTCATAACAATCTCAACGGCTCAATAACACGTGAAATTTTGAGCCTATCCTCTATTTCCATTTCCTTCAATCTGGCCCATAATGAATTTACAGGGCCCGTTCCATCAGAAGTCGGGCTTTTGAGGAACCTTGACGAGTTGGACTTGTCAAATAACCAGTTATCAGGAGTTATTCCGAGTAGTTTGAGCAGCTGCGTAAGATTGCAACACCTTCGCCTGGAGGGCAATTCGTTTTATGGAGAAATACCAGAAGGACTGAGTGCTTTAAGGGGTTTACAAAACTTGGACCTTTCAAGAAATCACTTATCAGGGCGGATTCCAAGGTTCTTATCCGAGCTTCATCTGTTGAATTTGAATCTCTCTTTCAATAGGTTGCAAGGGGAAGTCCCCATATCGGGAGTGTTTGAAAACAGAAGTGCGATTTCCCTTGACGGAAATAATGATCTTTGTGGAGGTATTTCTGAACTTAAATTACAATCTTGTCCATCATCGAATCCTGGAAAAAACAAGTTTTCAAAGGTTTTGAAAATAACAATCCCACTTGTGGTGATTGGGGTTGCATCTATTACCTTTGCTGGTTTTCTTTATATATTTGTGTATAAAAGAAAAATGTTGCGGAAAAGCAAGACTTCAATGCCAACATTCAAAGGTGAAGTTATGAGGCTGTCGTACGGGGATCTCCTCAAAGCAACGGACCGGTTCTCTGAGGCTAATTTGATTGGTGCCGGAAGATTTGGAACTGTTTACAAAGGAGTTCTCGAAGATGAAAATACAATGGTGGCCGTTAAGGTTCTCAATCTCAATGTTCAAGGAGCTTCAAAGAGCTTCATGGCAGAATGCAATGCACTAAGAGGTATAAGGCATAGAAACCTTGTCAAGATATTAAGCATCTGTCCTAGCACAGATTTCCAGGGCCAGGAGTTTAAGGCATTGGTTTTTGAGTTCAAGTCCAATGGAAGTTTGGAGAAGTGGTTGCATAACAATAATGCAGAGCAAGAAAGAAGAAGTCTAAGTGTGATCCAGAGATTGAACATTGCCATTGATATTGCATATGCTCTTGAGTACTTACATTTTGGTACTGACTCGACCGTTATTCATGGTGATGTGAAGCCGAGTAATATTCTTTTGGACAATGATATGACTGCTTATGTTGGCGATTTTGGATTAGCCCAAGTAGTTTCTAACTTGTCAGGAGAGTTTTCAACACATGGGAGCAGCTCGATTGCGGTCAAGGGGACTGTAGGCTATGTTGCTCCAGGTTTGGCCTCTTCACTTTCATGCCTTCAAACTTGTTGGTGGGCGCACGCACGCACGCACACACACACACACATAGACACACACATATATATAGATATGCTATTTCAACATTTTGGAGTAATACATTCTGTTGGGCATGGAGCGAGTGCCTAATAAGGACAGCTTGCATATAATATATTTTATCTTTTATATTTTGTAATTTTCACAGAATACGGTATGGGGGACAAGGTTTCGACACATGGGGATGTATACAGTTACGGGATTCTTCTACTGGAGATGTTCACGAACATAAGACCAACCGATGACGCATTCAACAACAATTCCAATCTTCATAATTTTGTTAGCAATGCGTTACTAGACAGTATATTGGACATTGTTGATCCAGACATTGTGCAAGGGATCGACACGAACAATAATAAGATTAAGGATTCTATGATGTCTGTCTAAAGTATCGGAGTGGCATGTTCGAAAGAATTTCCAAAAGAACGAATGCAGATGATAGATGTTGTAACTGAGTTGAACAAATCAAGGACAGCATACCTTGCTGAAATTGACACTATAGTATCATAATTTTTCCAATGATTAGGCGGTTCCATCTGAACATTATAGAAACATTGTTGAATTGTGAAATTATCTTTTGTAATAAAGACATCAAGTCTATTCAGTTAGCCTTTTTACGGAATACCAGTAAGGAATATGCGTTATTCAGTTAGCCTTTTTACGGAATACCAGTAAGGAATATGCGTTTTGCGCATGACCATTTATGCATGTCTTAATTTTTTTTTTGGTTAATTACGTTAAACACCCCAACGTTTGGAGCTAAATACTATTTACAATTTTTTTAATATATTTATTTATTGATTTATGTTATATAAAACCAATTTATTTTTATCAAATTATTTACTATAATAAAAAATTATGAAAAAATATATATAAAGATATCTATTTCCCCGTGTCTTAGCATGGGGCCAAATACTAGTATACATATAATTCATAAGCCTTGGGACTATTCAAGTAAGCTTATATGTGTATAAATAAAATAACAAAATTAATAATTTATTTACAATATTTATCATTTACTTTAACAATAATTATAAACTTTGATCCCACATAAATTTTTAAAAAAACTTCCTTGCCTTAATTAGACCAAAATTAATATTGAAATATAAAATATTTTGATACTATCCAATTTTTTTTAATATATTTATTTATCGATTTATATTATAGAAAAGATAATTTGTTTATCAATTTATTCTTTATAAGAAAAAATTATGAAAAAATATGTATGGAACTCTATAAATTTTCGTGCCTTAACATGGGGCTAAATACTAATAATGTATATGTATAAAATAGCATGCCGCATCATTCAGTTGAATAAAGACTGCATCGAAAAAAGCTTCTTCAGCTATTGACCCATTTAATTTTCTTTTCTTTTTCTTTTTTCCCCTATTAAAGGGATCCATTTAATTTTCACAAGATGTATGTTAGTTCTCTCCCAAACAATAATTTCCACGTAGTCACAAAAAACGCCTACAAATATCGCTAATATTGAAATGGTATTATATAAAATAAAAGAATATCTATTAATTTCCCGAAATCATTAAAGAGGTCAATTCATTACTTATTTGAAAAGTCGCAAACGTTAGCAGCCAATGCCATGAACAAAAGAGATGCTATTCACATGTAGCATCAACATGTTTCTACATTTAAAGGTCTTAAAATGTTGTCGTTGCTCTTGGCATGCGAGCCTAGTAGTTAAATATCGAACAGATAAAATTCGATATTTAATATATATATATATATATATATATATATATATGTATGTATGTATTATAATTATTTAAAAAAATTATGATGAAAATAATTTTATGTGTTATAAATTTAAAATAAATATAATAGATAAAGTATAAGGTAAAATGATTGTTGGTTAAGTATTATATGGATTATGTATAATGCATGTACTAAAAGTGTTATGTTAAAAGTATGAGTACTATTTATTTAAGTTCAGAATATGTATAAATAATGGAAGCATTTTTAAATTATTCGCACATATATATGATACTATATGGTACAATACAAATTTTAACTAATACATTTCACAGGAGGCGCGCACGAATGATGAAAAATAAAAAAACAAACTATATATATATACTAATTGAAGTGTAAGATTCTAATGCTTAAGAAAGAGTGGCAGTTCTCAACGCGTTGTCTATTTTTATAGTTAAGTTTGAATAATTTTATTATTCATTAATGATTTGATTATAAGTTTCAGTTTTTAATATTTAATTAAATAATTCATAATCAAATCGTGGAAATTTTAACCATAATAGCGAACAATTCTTAGATGTATTGCTAGCTTCATATTCCACCGATTCCCGTTAGAAATTCAATATGAAAATATGAAAATATGTTCACATTACACAGTTTGATAAAGAAATAAAATTCTTCCATTTTTCTCTGACCAATTGGGACTTCAAATTCAGAAGTTTCCTAAGCAAGAAGTCAAAAACGGGGCGAAAAAAAAAACAAAAGAACCTCACCCACTAGTACACACTGATCTATAAGGAATTCTATGGCTTTGGTACACAGAATTAGGATACCAAGTTGCCTAAAACATATTCACAAGTCGTGTGTGTGTGTGTGTGTGTGTGTGTGTTTTCTTATCGGAACGTGGTCATGTGAGTCACTGGGACCGCGACAGCATCAATCACAATCAAAGCGTTTGGACTTGTTATCCATTGTGACTAGATTAATTGAATTTTCTCATTTTTCTTGACTTAGAACCCTGCACGAGAACTGCACACGTAATAATCAACTCTATATAACTATTCAAGAATAAACAATCCATATTGCACAAAGAGAGCCATGGCTAAACTGTTCTTCTTCTACTTATTATCATTCTTTTTCTTTCACTTTATCATTACACCATCACTTTGTGCCGATAAGGAGACGGATGCGCGCGCGCTGCTGGCGTTCAAGGCCGCGATAGACGACGATCCACTCGGGTCCCTTTGCTCTTGGAACGAAACGGTTCCCTACTGCAGCTGGAGAGGCATCAAGTGCAGTGGCAGACACCGCAACAGAGTTGTCTCGATAGACCTCATGTCCCGAGGCCTAGTTGGGTCCGTTTCGCCTCATTTAGGTAACCTTTCTTTCCTCAGATCAATCAACCTTAAAAACAACAGCTTTCGTGGCCAAATCCCAGAAGAAATCGGTCGTTTGAGGAGCCTTAAGTACGTAGAGTTCAGCTATAACTCTCTCAGTGGTGAAATACCAAGAAACCTGTCTCAATGTAGAAATCTTTATTACCTGAATTTTATTTTCAATAATCTCACAGGAACTATAATCCCGGAACTAAATTCTTTGTCCAAACTTGAAGCTTTAGGCCTATCAAGAAACAGATTTTCAGGAACCATCCCTTCTTACATTGGAAACTTTACGTCTTTAAACACGCTTTCGTTAGCAGATTGTGGCTTGGAAGGACAAATTCCAGATTCCCTTGTCCAACTTCGAAACCTGGGATTCCTAGTACTGTCTGGAAACAGTTTAACAGGCACAATTCCCTCCGGGCTGTTCAATATTTCTACAATTTATACGTTTGCCGTGAGATCCAATCAGCTTCACGGGACCATTCCTGCTTATGTATTTTTCACAATTCCGAATGTAAGAATGTTTGATCTTGGGGACAACCTTTTCAGTGGGCAAATTCCTCTTTCTCTGTCAAACGCTTCATCTCTTGAGGCGATAAATTTGTCATCCAACGATTTTACGGGGCCAATGCTGAGTAACTTCGAAAGGTTGAAAAATCTTGTAAATCTTTACTTGTCCGGAAATAATTTCTGGGGTGATTTCAGTTTCATTTCATCCATGACAAATTGCACCAGCTTGAAATATCTTGCTGTCTCCCAGAACCTTCTCAATGGTTCATTGCCTGATTCGATCGCTAACCTTTCGAGCCAGATTACTTCCCTAGCCTTGGATAATAATGAAATGCATGGAAAAATTCCTCCTGGCATCGGAAACCTCGTCAATCTGAATCGATTTTATTTAAGAGGAAATTATCTTTCTGGGCCGATTCCTTCCTCCATTGGCAAGCTTGTTAAGCTGCAACAACTTTACTTAGAATCAAACAGGCTCACAAATGAAATACCATCGTCTCTAGGAAACTTAACTCTGTTGAACGATATATACTTGGGGTCCAACAATATTTCTGGACCCATACCTAATAGTTTCAGCAACTTCACTAGCTTGGAAGCCATTGATCTTTCTCATAACAATCTCAACGGTTCAATACCGCGAAATATCTTAAGTCTTTCCTCCATTTCCATTTCCTTCAATCTGGCCTACAATGAATTTACAGGGCCCGTTCCATCAGAAGTCGGGCTTTTGAGAAATCTTGCAGAGTTGGATTTGTCAAATAACCGGTTAGCAGGAGTTATACCGAGTGCTTTGAGCAGTTGCGTGGCATTGCAACGCCTTCGCCTGGAGGGCAATTCGTTTGATGGGGAAATACCACATGGACTGAGTGCTTTAAAGGGCTTACAAAGCTTGGATCTTTCAAGAAATCACTTATCGGGGCGGATTCCAAGGTTCTTATCCGAGCTTCATCTGTTGAATTTGAATCTCTCTTTTAATAGGTTGCAAGGTGAAGTCCCCACATCAGGAGCGTTTGAAAACAGAAGCGTTATTTCCCTTGAAGGAAATAATGATCTTTGTGGAGGTATTTCTGGACTTAAATTACAATCTTGTCCATCATCAAATCCCAGAAAAAACAAGTTTTCAAAGGTTTTGAAAATAACAATCCCACTTATGGTAATTGGAGTTGTTTCTATTACCTTTGGTGGTTTTCTTTGTATATTTGTGTATAAAAGAAAAATGTTGCAGAAAAACAAGACTTCAATGCCAACATTCAAAGGTGAAGTTATGAGGCTTTCGTATGGGGATCTCCTAAAAGCAACGGACCGGTTCTCTGAGGCTAATTTGATTGGTGCCGGAAGATTTGGAACTGTTTACAAAGGAGTTCTCGAAGATGACAAAACAATGGTGGCCGTTAAGGTTCTCAATCTCAATGTTCAAGGAGCTTCAAAGAGCTTCATGGTAGAATGCAATGCACTAAGAGGGATAAGGCATAGAAACCTTGTCAAAATATTGAGCATTTGTCCTAGTACAGATTTCCAGGGCCAGGAGTTTAAGGCATTGATCTTTGAGTTCAAGTCCAATGGAAGTTTGGAGAAGTGGCTGCATAACAATAATGCAGAGCACGAAAGAAGAAGTCTAAGTGTGATCCAGAGATTGAACATTGCCATTGATATTGCATATGCTCTTGAGTACTTACATTTTGGTACCGAGTCGACTGTTATTCATGGTGATGTGAAGCCGAGTAATATTCTTTTGGACGATGATATGACTGCTTATGTTGGTGATTTTGGATTAGCCCAAGTAGTTTCTAACTTGTCAGGAGAGTTTTCAACACATGTGAGCAGCTCGATCGCGGTAAAGGGGACTGTAGGATATGTTGCTCCAGGTTTGGCCTCCTCACTTTCGTGTCTTCAAACTTGTTAGTGTGCCCACGGATGCGCACGCACGCGCACATATATATATACTTTTTCAACATTTTGCAGTAATAAATTCTGTTAGGGACGGAGCGAGGGCCTAATAAGGATAACTTTCATATAATATATATTTATTAAAGCTTCAAATTTTATCGCTTCAAAACTAACAATTTTGTCTTCATATTTTGTAATTTCCACAGAATACGGCATGGGGGACAAGGTTTCGACACAAGGGGATGTATACAGTTACGGAATTCTTCTACTGGAGATCTTCACGAACATAAGACCGACCGATGATGCATTCAAAGACAATTCCAATCTTCACAATTTTGTTAGCAGTGCGTTACCAGACAGTATATTGGACATTCTAGATCCTGACATTGTGCAAGGGATCGACGTGAACAATAACAAGATTAAGGATTCTATGATGTCTGTCTTAAGTATCGGAGTGGCCTGTTCGAAAGAATTTCCACGAGGAAGAATGCAGATGATAGATGTTGTAACTGAGTTGAACAAATCAAGGACAACATACCTTGCTGAAATTGACACTATATTAACATAATTTTTCAAATGATTAGACGGTTTCATCTGAACATGATAGAAACATCGTTGGATTGTGAAATTATCTTTTGTAATAAAGACATCAAGTCTATTCGGTTAGCCTTTTTATGTAATACTAGTAAGGAACATGCACTTTGTGCGTCATCATTTATGCCTCTCTCATTTTATTTTTTTTCAAAAAGAAATGTTGATTGTTGTACGATATAAATATGTTGAGAGATTTTTTTCTAAAATTTTTTTAAAGGAATATTTTGAATGAATAAAAACTAATGAAATTGGTGACTCTACTATATTATTATCATAAAATAAAGAGTAAATTGCATTTTGGACCCCAACGTTTGGGGCTTTTTGCACTTCAGTGTCCAACCATTGCGAAGGTACACTAAAGGTACCCGAACTACTTAAAATGTGCTCAGGTGATGTGTTTTTCCAATTCCAGCGAAATATTCAAGAATATTCCATTGACAATGTTGGATTAATTGCATTTGACACCTTATGGAATTGAAGATTGACATAAAATCCCAAAAAACAATATAAAAAGTCAATACACTTCTTTATATATTTAAAACACTAAAATACGCTTGCTTAGTTAAAGTATTTTCATAATAATTTTACCTTTTTTTAACTTAATATATATTAATTAAATTGAAGAATTTTAAAACTACAAAGCTCTATTGATCAATAAAAAAAAATGTTAAATGGGGAGGAAAACAAAAAGAAGAGAAATAAAAATCCCTTTTCTTTTCTCTTCCTAAAATCAATCCCCAATTCAAAGCCTTAATTCCCAATTAATATTCATCGCCATCAGTCGCCAATCAACCCCCCTCCCCCCACCGCGCTGACGACTGCTCCGTCACTCTCTCTTTCTATCTCGACCACCACCCATCTCTGATCTCTCTTTCTCGTTACTGCCCACTCCCCTCAACAATAATCTGCTCTCTCTTTCTCGTTGCTGCGCCGACCACTGCTCCGTCACTCTCTCTTTCCTGTTGCCGGCCACCTCCCACTTCGCTCTCTGGCCATTAGTCACCGTCTCCATTCTCTCTTTTAAACTGCCGCTGCTCTCTCACCATGCCGCCTGCGCTCAATTCTCCATCTTCCAGATCCATCGTCACCCGCAATTCTCTCTCCATCATCCCTCTCTCTACCACTATTAGTGCAAGAAGAGGAGAAAATGGAAAAGAAATAAAAATAAAAAATGGGGAGAAAAAAAAAGTGTGTTTGGATGAATTTGGTTTTTGAGAAGCTTACATGGAGTTGATTTGCATATTTTCAAATTTAGGTGGGGTCAAATGCAATTAATTCAACTTTTTTGACTGAATATTCTTGAATATTCCTCTAGAATTGATAAAACTATCACATGAGTACATTTTAAATAGTTTGGGTACCATTAGTACACATTCGCAATGGTTGGGCATTGAAGTGCAAAAGACCTCAAACGTTGGAGTCCAAAATGCAATTTACTTTAAAATAAATCACATTTATAGTTTTTAAGTTTTTTTTTGATTCTTTACTAGTTTTTCTTGACAATCCTTTTTTTATAAATGGTGTTACTAAGATTAATCTATAAAGAACTTGGAATATTGTAATTGAAAGTTTTTACAATATCAAATATATATCTTTTTTTTAAGAACAAAAATTATCAATATTTGATAGTAACGTTTACTTATTTCAATATTTGCAAATAATAATATGTGCTTATATATACTACTGTTAACATATACAATTATTTAACATCTATATTTACTACAAAATAATTATTTATCACTTTTATTTGTTAAAGTATTTCTAGTGGTTCGTTCCTTCACCATTGATTTTAATTAAATGTCTTTTATATTTTTGTCGAAAAGATATACTAATTAAAATTTGCATATGTTTATATTTTAAATATGACCAACTTTATTGAAATTAAATATGTTAATATAATTTTTTAAATTCTCTCTTTCACATGTGCATGTGTTAAGAATATTTAAGATGATATTAAATAACTATAAACTTTTTATATCATTTGTCTAAAATCCATTACGATAGGCTTTCTTATAATAAAATTCAATTGAAGTAATTTTTAATTGTACGTTTACCCCAAAAAAAAAAATTAATTGTACTACATGTCGGTGTTGTATTCGTTAAGTAATAAATATAGAATAGCTTAACTATAATTCTTATTCATTATATTTGTGAAACTTCTAGTTGGTAGTGAATTAAATATTATTGAGTATATCACGTTCTATACTAATTAAAAGGTATATGATCCCACTTTTTCATACCACTATTTTCCATCATAACACCATTACCACCGATTTTAATATAGTAATGTATAAATATATGCTAAGGACATTATTCTATTACCCACCACCATCATCATGTCTATGGTTTTTTCTAGATCCTTCATTATTTTCATGATTTGTCTCCACACCAGTACCTTCACCCAAGTATTTCATCCACTATTGTCATTAAGTTTTGAACAAGCATTTCATGCAATAAATGGAAGAAGCCATGTAGATTCTTTCTACATTTTTTTTTATAAAATTAATATAGAAATTATGAGTTTCTTTGAAATATATTTTATTAATATATTTTTTAGAGCTTGCTAACTTTTTATTTATTTAAGGTTCTATTGTATTCTTAACCTTCTTTTAATTTTATTATTTTTAAATTCTCTTCATGGCATATGTATATTTCTTTATAAGACTTGCTCTATTTTTTTCTTTTCTTAATTGATTCCTCATTCGGTGCAAATATTGTGGAGCATAATTCATTCACTTATAATTTTTTATATTTATTTTTTCATTTAAATAGTTTTTAAGCTTTTTATTTTTGCATCATGAAGTGCATGGAAAAATCCCTCCTGGTATCGGAGGAAATTATCTTTATTGATTGTATTTAGGAGGAAATTATCTTTCCGGGCCGATTCCTTCCTCCATTGGCAAGCTTGTTAAGCTGCAAGAACTTTACTTAGAATCAACAGGCTCACAAATGAAATACGATCGTCTCTAGGAAACTTAACTCTGTTGAACTATATAGACTAGGGGTACAACAGTATTTCTGGACGTATACCTCAGAGTTTCAGCAACGTCAATAGCTTGTTAGTCATTGATCTTTCTCATAACAATCTAAATGGTTCAATACCGCGAGATATCTTAAGTCTTTCCTCCATTTCCATTTCCTTCAATCTGGCCTACAATGAATTTATAGGGCCCGTTCCATCAGAAGTCGAGCTTTTGAGAAATCTTGAAGAGTTGGATTTGTCAAATAACCGGCTATCAGGAGTTGTCCCGAGTGCTTTGAGCAGCTACGTGGCATTGCAATGCCTTCGCCTGGAGGGCAATTCGTTTGATGGAGAAATACCACATGGATTGAGTGCTTTAAGGGGCCTACAAGACTTGGATCTCTCAAGAAATCACTTATCAGGGCCAATTCCAGGTTATTTATCTGAGCTTCATTTGTTGAACTTGAATATCTCTTTCAATAGGTTACAAGGGGAAGTCCCAACATCAGGAGTGTTTGAAAACAGAAGTGCAATTTCCCGCTACGGAATTAATGATCTTTGTGGTGGTATTTCTGAACTTAAATCACAACCTTGTCCATCATTGAATCCCAGAATGAAAAAGTTTCCAAAGGTTTTGAAAATAACAATCCCACTAGTGGTAATTGGAGTTGTATCTATTACCCTTGCTGGTTTTCATTATATATTTGTGTACAAAAGAAAAATGTCGCAGAAAAGCAAGACTTCAATGCCAACATTCAAGGGTGAAGCTACGAGACTGTCTTACGGGGACCTCCTGAAAGCAACGGGCGGGTTCTCCGAGGCTAATTTGATAGGTGCCGGGAGATTTGGAACTGTTTACAAAGGAGTTCTCAGAGATGGCAAAACAATGGTGTCCGTTAAGGTTCTCAATCTCAATGTTCAAGGAGCCTCAAAGAGCTTCATGGCAGAATGCAATGAACTAAGAGGGATAAGGCATAGAAACTTTTCAAGATATTGAGCATCTGTCCTAGCACAGATTTCCAGGGCCAGGAGTTTAAGGCATTGGTTTTTGAGTTCAAGTCCAATGGAAGTTTGGAGAAGTGGCTGCATAACGATAATGCAGAGCAAGAAAGAAAAAGTTTAAGTGCGATCCAGAGATTGAACATTGCCATTGATATTGCATATGCTCTTGAGTACTTACATTTTGGTACCGAGTTGACTGTTATTCATGGCGATGTGAAGCCGAGTAATATTCTTTTGGATGATGATATGACTGCTTATGTTGGTGATTTTGGATTAGCCCAAGTTGTTTCTAACTTGTCAGGAAATTCTTCAACACATGGGAGCAGCTCGATCGCAGTCCAGGGGACTGTAGGCTATGTTGCTCCAGGTATGGCTTCTTCGCTTTCATGTCTTCAAACATATTAGAGCGCACGCGTACACACACACATTTATATACACCTACACTCTTTCAACATTTTGTAGTAATACATTCTGTCAGGAACGGAGTGAGAGCCTGATAGGAACAGTTGTCATATTATGTATATTTATTAAAAGGGAAAAATGCCAATTTAATCCTCCAACTATGTCCCTAAATCAATTTTGGTCCTTCATTTTCATTCGTCATCAAATTTGGTCCTTCCATTAGTTTTTCTGTTAAAACTAATGGAAGTTAGCTTTGACATTTTCTAAAATTACATTCACCTCCCTTATTACTTTTTCAAAATTACCTTCACCCCTGGTTAATTTGAACATGAGCAAAATCATGCATGATTATGTTCTCAAAATTAAAATAGTTTCATATTTTTAACCAAAAAAAAGTTTGTAAATTGTTCTCAACTTTAAATTGTCCTAGCCATCCACTCCATCAGACGCACGCCTTGCAAACTCTCGATTACAACAGACAACAATCCTTTAAATTGCTCCACCTTTGTGCGTTTAGAAATTCGTCAATTGGTAGTAAAAACTCTGCCTCAAAAACAGGATCAGATATCCACCATAACAAAGACACTTGCAATGAGAAGAAATAGACACCCACCATTCTAAACCACCCATTTTGGTCTCATTCTCATACTCTTCCCACAATAATAAATCATCAATCCAGACGAAAGATAGAAGGCAATAAATAAGTGCGCGAAACAAAGGGGGAAGGCAATGGAGTGTGGGGTAGATGCTAAAGAAACAACCAAAAGATTTATTGATGATTTCATAAGACAATAAAGAGAGCCTTTTTCTCAACCTGTTATCAGAAAACAAGCGCATGGCTAACCATTGTCTGTTGCGTCTTCTTGTTTCTGCTACCTGTCTAGGATTATCATAATGAAACCCTTAAATAAACACAGTAACACAAGGCTATCAAGGGAAGAAATTTAAAGTGAATATATTGCTGCAAATATGGAAGTGCCATGTAAGTTGTCAATCTAGTGTTAGCTGTAAATAGACTGGACTTTTCCTAACTAAGATATTTGCATTTTGAAGCGAGAGTATTCCTAGAGAACTGTACCAAAGCCCCGCTCCCCGAAGAGAAGTATACAATTTACAAACGACAACCCAATTATTTTTTTTTGGTTAAAGTAATTTTGAAAATAATTTTGAAAGTAATTTTTTTCACTAGGGGGGTGAAAGTAATTTTTAAAAAGTAATAGGGGAGGTGAATGTAATTTTAGAAAATATCAAAGCTAACTTCCGTTAGTTTTGACAGAAAAACTAACGGAATGACCAAATTTGATAAAAAAAAAAAGTAAAGATGACGGACCAAATTTGATGACGAGTGAAAATAAGGGACCGAAATTGATTTAGGGGCATAGTTGGAGGACTGAAATGATATTTTTTTTCCTTTATTAAAACTTCAATTGTTATCCCTCCAAAACTAACAATTTTATCTTTTATATTTTATAAAGTTCAATCTTGACCCTTAGAATTGTCCTTCCTCTCAAGTTGATTCTATACCTTGAATTTTAGCAGAATATGGTATGGGGTGACAAGGTCTCGACGCAAGGGGATGTATATAGTTATGGGATTCTTCTACTGGAGATGTTCATAAACATAAGACCAACGGATGATGCATTCAACGACAATTCCAATCTTCACAATTTTATTAGCTGTGCCTTACCAAACAGTATATTAGACATTCTTGATCCTAACATTGTGCAAGGGATCGACGTGAACAATAATACGATTAAGGATTCTCTAATGTCTATCTTAAGCATTGGAGTGGAATGTTCGAAAGAATTTCCAAGGGATCGAATGCAAATGACAGATGTTGTAACTGAGTTGAACAAATCAAGGACAACATATCTTGCTGAAATAATGAATTGACACAATTGGCAACATAGATGTTCGAATGATTAGACCGGCAACGACAAATCTTCACCAAAACTTTTAGGGGGCCAAAGTAATTAATTGTAGAATTTGTTAAAAAAAATTGCATATTTGGTTGTAGACTTTGATCATTAGAATTTGGATTAACGGAAATTGAAGGTGTTAAGAGTCTACATTTTTATCATCTTTCTCGTAAGTTACTTTTTCAAAGAAAGGATTAGTTCTTTTATACTTGGTCATTTTGCTCTCTTAAACTTCAAATATTTGCATGGACAACAAAGTAATTAATAAAAATTTCAATGAATGCAGTAATCAACAAATTCTCAATATAATTCTTTACCACTCTAAAGATCATTTAAAAATAATATATAACAACAATTGCAAAAAATATCTTATATTTATTCCTCCATACTTTCGAAATTTCTGCTAGTTATTTGCAAAACATAAAACGTAATAAGTATTATTTATCTTAGTAAACTAGTGTTTAAAATTTAATTTAACAATTTTATTATTTTAAAGAAGCATGCATGTCAAAATTAAGTCTAGCAGAGTCTGCTGGCACAACAATACAACGAACTAAATCATAAGAAACGCGTGCAAAAATATCGTTTTTGAACTCGTAAGTTAGCCCTAGTTCAATTTTAGTTTTGTTCCAATTTCCATCAAATTTTTAATGAAAAAAGTCACGTGTTATCGCACCAATTATTTTTTAAAAACGACCACAATTATTAAAAACAAAAAAAGGCGCACATTATAAGAAAATTTTTTATACCTTCATAATTGTCACACATTAACCCTCATAATTGACCTTCCTCTCAAGCTGATTTTATACCTTGAATTTTCACAGAATACGGCACGGGGGACTTGGTTTCGACGCAAGGGGATGTACATAGTTACGGGTTTCTTCTACTGGAGATGTTCACGAACATAAGATCGACCAATGATGCATTCAACGACAATTCCATCCTCACAACTTTATTAGCAGTGCCTTACGAGACCGTATATATATTGGACATTCTTGATCCTGACATTGTGCAATGTATCGACGCGAACAATAATAGGATTAAGGATTCTCTAATGTCTGTCGTAAGCAATGGCGTGGAATGTTCGAAAGAATTTCCAAGGGATCGAATGCAAATGACAGATGTTGTAACTGAGTTGAACAAATCAAGGACAACATATCTTGCTGAAATGATGAATTGACACAATTGGCAACATAGATGTTCAAATGATTAGACCGGCAACGGCAGATCTTCACCAAAAATTTTAGGGGGCCAAAGTAATTAATTGTAGAATTTGTTAAAAAAAAAAATTGCATATTTGGTTGTACACTTTGATCATTAGAATTTGGATTAACGGAAATTGAAAATGTTAAGAGTCTATATTTTTATTATCTTCCTCGTAAGTTACTTTTTCAACGAAAGAATTAGTTCTTTTATCTTGGTCATTTTGCTCTCTTAACCTTTAAATATTTGCATAGACATCAAAACAATTAATAAAAATTCCAATTAATGTATTGATCAACTAATTCTCAATATAATTCTTTACCACTCTAAAGATCATTTAACAACAATATATATATGGGCACATTTCACTTCTTCTATATATATATTGGCCTATAGTAACGGACTAAGATTTTAAAATATAATTATTTTTTTTCCTCCAAATTTACTCTTATTTATTATTTTTAAAGAAATTTGACGAGCTATAGAGAAGATAATTTTATCAAATTATTTAAATTTAATTAAAAAGAATATTATTTATTAACTTAATTAATTTGTGTAAAAAAATTTAGAGTGATTAATCTTATGAAACAGAGGGGTATATATTTAGAGCACTCCAATTATTAACTCCTCTTTGTTAGCATATGGTAAAGCAGTCAACAACGCGTATTCTAAATTGTCTTTTTTTTTTTTGGGGTCGAAAACCGCGTATTCCGAAGAAGACGAAACACCAGTCGAAATTTTGTAAGCCGGCAAATACATAGTGGGAACACATATTTTAATTTGATTGGACGTCGCATCTGGTTTTCGATTCCGGAAGGGGATAATAAAAAATGAAAATTAACTTAACAAGGATTTAATATTCTCAACATACAAAAGTTAAAAAGGAGCCATAAAACTCATTTATGGTTTTTAATAAAGGCATCAAATCTATTCCGTTAACCATTTATGTCATAAAACTCAACAACC
Organism: Petrea volubilis; assembly: GCA_026212405.1. NCBI lineage: Eukaryota > Viridiplantae > Streptophyta > Magnoliopsida > Lamiales > Verbenaceae > Petrea > Petrea volubilis. The sequence goes on along the minus strand of CM047874.1, from coordinate 6,391,127 downwards.
TAGTGCCTTTTATATATAGCATTCCATATATATAGCATGCATTGGACAAGAAAACCAACCAAGAGAACCAAAAACATGGCAAAGCATTCCATCATTGTATCATTTATCATCATATTTTTCTTCCAATTACTTACTACTCCAGCATCATGTTCAAACAGCGAGACCGATCTACTCGAACTGTTAGCCTTCAAGGCTCCCGTAGTTCATGATCCACTGATGGTTATGAGCTCATGGAACGAAACAGTGCATTTTTGTACATGGAAAGGCATTTTGTGCAGCAAAAGGCATCAAAACAGGGTAGTATCTATCAGTCTGAGGTCCCAGGGCCTGGTGGGATCCCTTTCACCACATTTAGGTAATCTTTCTTTCCTCAGAACCCTCACTTTACAAAACAACAGCTTCCGGGGCCGAATCCCGGAAGAAATTGGCCGCCTAAAGAGGCTCGAGTATCTTGAATTAAGCAACAATTCATTCGGTGGCATGATACCCAGAAATCTGTCCCAGTGTACAAATCTTCAATATCTAAATTTGATTGGTAACAACCTCACGGGAACAGTATTGCCCGAGATAGGTTCTCTTGTCAACATTCAATATCTTGGATTATCCCGAAACAAACTTACTGGCACCATCCCTGTTGCCATAGGAAACCTGACATCTCTCATTCGCCTTTCGTTAGCAGCATGTTTCATGCAAGGAGGTATTCCAGAATCATTTGGCCAGCTCCGCAGACTAAACTTCTTCCAATTAACCCAGAATAACTTAACTGGTAGTGTTCCTTCTGGTCTTTTCAATATATCTAGTGTGAATACATTTGGCATCGGCTCTAATCAACTTCAAGGGACCATTCCCCCTGATATAGGCTTTACGCTTCCTAATCTGAGATATTTTGATTTGGGGGACAACCTATTTACTGGGATGGTTCCAATGTCCCTGTCAAATGCTTCCTTGCTTGAAACTTTAGCTCTATATGGAACCAAGTTGACAGGGCCAATGCTCAAAGATTTTTCCAGGCTCGCAAATCTTCAATACTTGATCCTGTCAACAAATGATATTCAAGACGATCTCAGCTTTATTTCAACTATGACAAATTGCACAGCGTTGCAGGTTCTTGATGTGTCTAATAATCTTCTTTATGGGACATTGCCCAACTCCATTGCTAATCTCGCCAGTGGGTTGGGTTACCTTCTTTTAAATGGCAATCAAATCAATGGAGGCATTCCTTCAGTCATTGGGAACCTCCAGGGCCTTTCTTTGCTGAACGTTTCTGATAATAATCTTGTTGGGTCGATTCCTTTCACAATTGGGACGCTTGGTAAATTGCAGCAACTAGATTTTGGAGCAAACCAATTCACGAATGAGCTACCATCTTCACTAGGTAACTTGACTTTGTTGAACTCTTTATTCTTAAGCAGAAACAACATATCTGGAAGTATACCTGAAAGTCTCAGTAATTGTAGCAAGCTGTTAAGCTTGGATCTCTCTCACAACAGACTCACCGGCACAATACCAAGTGAACTACTGAGCCTTGCCTCCCTTTCGATCTTCCTAAATCTGGCCCACAATGCCTTGACAGGGCCTATTTCTCCTGATGTTAGCTTTTCAGATACCCTCGTGGAATTGGATTTGTCTAACAATAGATTATTAGGGCTCATCTCAAACTCATTGAGCAGTGCCACTGGCCTGCAGATGCTTTTCCTGGAGGGAAATTCATTTCAAGGAGAAATTCCTCAAGAACTGAGTGATTTGGAAGGCTTACAAGAGTTAGATTTGTCACAAAATAATTTCTCAGGGGTGATCCCGAGTTTCTTAGGACAGCTTCGGTTAGAAAAACTGATTCTATCTTTCAATAACTTGAAAGGGGAAGTTCCACTGACGGGGGTGTTCCAAAATGGAAGGGCAATTTCACTTGAAGGAAACGATGACTTGTGTGGAGGCATTGCCTCCTTAAAGCTTCCTCCTTGCCCGTCGGCAAATTCTAAGAAGAAAAGAGGCTCTCAAACTCTAGCAAAAATCTTGACCCCTGCTGTGGTCGGTGGAGTCATGATTATTTCAGCTTGTTTATGGATGTTCAATAGTCAAAGAAGAGTACCTAAAACAAATCAATTTCCATCATTCAGGGGACAGGTTTTAAGGCTTTCTTATGCTGATCTGCTGAAAGCAACAGGCGGGTTTTCTGAGGCTAATTTGGTTGGCGCTGGACGATTTGGATCCGTTTACAGAGGAATCCTCGATGAAGGGAAGACAGTAGTAGCTGTAAAGGTTCTCAATCTCCATGTCAGAGGAGCCTCTAAGACTTTCATTTCAGAGTGCAATGCACTAAGAGGTACAAGACACAGAAACCTTCTCAAAATACTGAGCATCTGTGTGAGCTCCGATTTCCGAGGGAACAATTTCAAGGCATTGGTTTATCAGTTTAAGTCTAACGGAAGCTTGGAGAACTGGCTGCACCAGCATACAGAAGAAGGCGAAGATACAAGGAATCTTAGTTTGATGCAAAGGCTAAACATTGCCGTTGATATTGCATCTGCAGTCGAGTACCTGCATAATGGTACTGATTCAACCATAGTTCATGGAGATTTGAAGCCGAGTAACATTCTTTTGGACGAAGACATGACAGGCCATGTCGGCGATTTCGGATTAGCCAAAATCATTTCAAACATATCAAGAAACTTCGCCGCTCGTGAAAGCAGCTCAGCTGCCATCCAGGGGACCATAGGCTACATTGCTCCAGGTACTGTTCCTGATCATTTCTTGTGAAAACTATGGCAAGATTTTTATTTTTTTTCCAGCTAAGCCTATATACTTTGACTCTTTGCTCAGAATACGGCATGAGCGGCATGGTTTCGACACAAGGGGACGTGTACAGTTATGGTATTCTTCTCCTGGAAATTTTCACAAACCGAAGGCCGACAAATGATGCATTTGGTGAGGAGCAGACAAATCTTCACAATTTTGTCAGCAATGCCTTACCGGGCCGGGCTGTGGAGATTGTGGATCCATTTTTGCATCAACAAGTTAACAACAACTGGGATTGCGTGGTTTCTGTGTTAAGAATTGGAGTGGCATGTTCAAAGGAGCTTCCCGGGGATCGAATGTCGATGACAGATGTTGTCAATGAGCTGAAAAAAATCACAAATGCGTTTTCTAGTTCAAATGTCAATGGAAATCGTGTTTAACACTTAACTACAAGCCTCTGTTTTTCTTTCTTTCTTTTTTCTTTTTTTTTTTTGTGGTAAAACAGTTAAATCTTAATGTCCCCGAATAGGATTGTCAATACATTTTCGGTTGTATTTTGTAACAGAAGACATCAAAAACAGTATTATGTTGGTCATGTCCTATTCCTTTGTTCTACATATATGCTTTTGTTCTTTTTACTTCAAATGAAAAAAAGAGTTTTGTTTTTTTGTTTATGATTTTTTATAAATAAAGAGCTACATATTAAATATCATTCAATTTCATTAATACTCTCACATTAACAATAAATTATTAAATACAAAAAAAAATATACTATATAGTTGAACTTAATCGCCATTTAACAAGCTAAATAACTAATACCAACATTTATGAAACTAACAAACTCAAAATGCTCGAAATCTTGATGGAAAGCCTCTACCTTTGACCTTACCATTAAAACAAAGCTTCATTGGCGTCTTATGAGTGTAAAAATATTAATGTCGCTGCTAATTCTTGATATTTGAAGTTAGAAATTTTTAATTCCTAAAGTTTTAATTCGTCGCATTATGTCTTTTATATTATAAATTGATAATATATCAGTACCACCGATGAATTATATGCTATATCTATTTGATCTTAAGTATCATTTCCTGCTTATATGCTATATCTATTTGTATATATATCTAACTGAATTATCAATCATTAAATCAAATATAGTAATATCAGACTTTTCGCTTTATGGTATCATGATATTTTTATTGACTCGTTTATAACTACTTAAGTATATATACACAGAGGAAATCACATATAGTAATATCAGACTTTTCGCTTTATAGTATCATTATATTTTTATTGGCTCGTTTATAACTACTTAAGTATATATATATATACATAGAGGCATGGAGGATGCGGCCGCCTCCTTTGAAGTTCATATTGAACTAAATTTTATATATTTTCTTTTTTTTTTAATTTAAATTTTGTCCTGCCTTCCCCAAATCACGAAAATATTTTTGATATTTTATAAAAAAAAAAATTGATCTTTTAACCCCGTTCCTCTACATAATGACCAAGCAAAAGGGGAATCCCCCGAGATAATGTTCAGAATTTCATTTCTCCTCGTCCATAATGGTACAAATAATTTTATACTTAGCAAAAATTACCAAATAATTTTATACTTAGCAAAAATTGAATTTTGTTTACCAAAAGTTAAATTGTTGACTCAATCCTAGGAAAATTCCCTAAATAATCTATGCCTGAGATGGTGCCGAAGGGTGTTGAAAGGTGCAGATGCCCGCGATGGTGTCTAAGGGATTGAAAGGTCAAACGTGCCGTCCACCGCCCCATCCCCCAAACTAATTGTATTCATAGTTTTAACTTTTAACACTAAGTCTTATCTTTATTAAACTTATGAAACAACAGTTTTTTGTTTAATCTTTTTAGGGCACCTTAAACCAAGAATTCATTCCCTAAACTACAATTTTTGTTCCCAACGCGACACTTGTCAATTAAAGTAATGATATGACACAATTTATTTTCAATGACTCTGAGTAAGTAAAATAACTATATATATATATATATATATATACTAGTAACACCGCATACTTTACGTATGTACAAAATATAAAAAATATATATTTCAATTTAGTATTTAATTTTTTAGGATGAAAATATAAATATATTATTAAATTTATTTTATAAGAATACTTTTTTAAGAATTATTTGAAATAATGTATTAAATTATAATAATTTTAAAATAAAATTACATGATAAAAAATAAACACAAAAAGGAACAAAAAAAATCAAGTAATTGTAATTAGAGAAAGTGGTTTGTGGGTTGAGAACATGGGTTTTTTAAATTGGATGTAATATTACAATATTGACCTTTTTATTTATTTTTTTATTGCATGTGTTTTTTAATTAAAAGGGTAAATTGACACATCAAATTTTGGTATCCAAATTGAATCGATTTCATATAAATTTTTAATTTTAGCCACAATTTTATATATCTCTATTTATTCCACATAAAATTGAAAGGGAAAATTTTGTAAAATCACATAAACAACAGGCATTTGTGAGACAAAAATGAATTTCTTTTTATAATAGTACTAGCAACACCGCACACTCTACGTGTGTGCAAAATATAAAAAAATATATATTTCAATTTAGTACTTAATTTTTTTTAGGATTAAAATATAAATATATTATTAAATTTCTTTTATAAGAATACTTTTTTAAGAATTATTTGAAATAATTTATTAAATTATAATAATTTAAAAATAAAATAATTATACAAAATAAAATTACATGAGAAAGAATAAACACAAAAAGAAAAAAAAAACACAAGTAATTCTAATTGGAGAAAGTGATTTGTGGGTTGAGAACATGGATTTTTTAAATTGGATGTAATATTAAAATATTGACCTTTTTATTTGCTTATTTATTGCATGCGTTTACTAATTAAAAAGGTAAAATTGACATATTAAAATTTGGTATCCGAATTGAATCGATTTCATGTTAATTTTCAATTTTAGCCATAAATTTTCATATCTCTATTTATTCCACATAAAATTGAAGGGCAAAATTTGTAAAATCACATAAATAACCGTCATATGTGAGGCAAAAATGGCTTTTTTTTATAATAGTATATTGATGCGGTCCGGATTTGGTTGGTCCTTGTGTCCGGGTACTGCGCACTTCCGTAATAATATTTGCTGGTGGCCCACCTGCTAAAGAGGGAGAAGCGCACGTGAGACTAGCCGGTTTTGCCCCGGCGTAGGCTCTCCGACGCTCAAGTCAGTGGCGGGTTCAAGAAGAAGATGAATAGTAGCCCTATCTTGGCTTGTAAGGCAAAGATTATTTCTTACCCTTGAGTGGAGAGCCGTGTGGAGCTTTTATATGAGAGTGAGGAGCCTGATGTGACATGGTTGGTGGGATCCGGTCACCCTCAGCCCTGTAGTTGTTATAACAAGCGCCTTTTGTCCCCCTTTTACCAATCTTTTGGCGGCTATCCTCACTCATCCTTAGTGAGGGGTCATACCCGGCATTTAAGGAATATCTTGGGCATTTATGACCAAGGATTGTATTTATGACTTGGCATTTAATGCGCCCACGTCTGATGGGATGGGCCCATGTGCCAACGTGATGTAGTAGGTGGCAGCGGGCTGCATCTGTCAGTAATCTCCAGCTGTATTTGTCCCGCCAAAATTCCTATCTTGGCAATGGTTAAGTCTGGGATTTGGCCCTCGATGGGGGTGCCATCGAGGGCAAGTTCTCCCTTCGAGGGCACCCTGGCTAACCTGTTGCAGGATTTTGTAAGGGGAACGAGGCTGGCGTGTGTAGGTGTGCCCCTTCGAGGGCCTTGACGGCTTCGAGGGCAGCAATTCCACACTTAGCAGATTAGTGACTTTTGGGAGATTGTGATGACGTGGCATGGTGAAGTGGCATTTGACTTATCATTAGCCCCCCCACTCTTGAGTGTGACGAGGACGTCAGCCTTCAAGAGTGCATTTATGAGCAGGATGTCAGGCGTCTTTTCATTTTTTGAATTTGAATCGGCATTGGGGCATGGGGAGCCGCACCTTTTCGGCCTGCCCGTCCACGCGCCTAGTTGGGGGGACGTGTCGTGTCCCCAGCCATTAATTTTGGGCGGCCGAAGGGTTTTCACGCAAAAGGGCGTGCTTGGTTGCCATTATTGCAGGCTTTTTGGGTCGTCGCGCCCGAGGTGCCATAATGGTGGGTGGTTTCCCGTATAACCTATAAATAGTTGCAGGCTTCACCACAATCCGATTTTTCTCCCGCCTGCCATACTTATTCAGACGACTGACTTAAGGACTTCCACCACACGACATTTTCAAAGTTCTTCGTCGCCATTTCAGGTGAATCCCCCCTTTCTTCTCAAATTTCCCTTTTTTTACGAAAAAACCCTAGCCGCCATGGGACCCAAGAGAAAAATACTGGATGACTCTGACCCCACGCCTGAGGACTTGGCGGCGGAGAGGGAGGTTCGCCTCCCCTCCCAGTCGGTTTCAGGCCCTGGGGCGGGTCGCGCCAGCGAGGACACAGGGGCTACGCTCGCCGGGGCGCCGTCAGTGGGCGGCACGAGAGGAGAGGCGTCGGGTAACGCGCCAGAGGATGCTCGCCCCCGCCCTAGGAGGAGGTCGTCGGGACCCGGTAGGGGAGACGCAGGACCGAGCGCGTCCCCGTCAAAAAGCCCAAAAATACGAGGTGCCGGGATGGGCAGGTTTCAAACAGCTTCCCTCCCTCGGGATATGACCAGCAACATCACCGTGGCAGAGGTTGAGAAGATCAGGGAAGAATATGGGGTCCAGTTCCCCATCCATATGCCGGGCCCCACGGAGAACATGGTGGAGCCAAGGGAAGGATGTGTGGCCCTCAATCTTCATCACTTCGAGGCGGGATTGCGCCTCCCTTTTCCTCCCGAAGTCCGGCGGTTGCTGGAGTTCACCGGGGTTTGCCCTTGTCAATTGGTGCCGAACTCTATCATGATCATCATTGCCTTCGTGGTGATCATGAAATGTTTGAAGGAAGAGGCAAGCCCGGCCAATTTTTTGGAGTTCTTCAGATCGAACGAGTCGGTTCGGTCGGGCCCTGGCGAATCAGCAGATGATGGGCCCGGGTTCCTGTATTTATCAGCCCGTTCTGGCTCCTCAAAGGTGTTGGACGGCTTCAAATCCTCCCATGGATCGGGATGGAAGAGGAAGTTCGTCTTTGTGGAGGATCGAGGGCAATTGGGGATGTCCTCGACTTGGCGTCAGCCTCCCATACTTAATCGGAATCAGTTCCACGAGGAGCCAAGCTTTGACGAGGGGAAAGTGGAGGACTTGGCGAAGATGGGGAGGATGTGCGCAGTTTATCTAACTTCCGAGGATATACTTCGCGCGTGCCGCCTCTCGGACGCCACTGGTGACCCCGGTCCCGGCGAGCGTCCCGGTACGCGGCGTCAACTCTTTACCGAGAACCACCTTAGGGCCTAAGTCTTCTCCCCCTCGTTCTTCTACATTTTATACCATTTCTCGAGATTCCTGTAGAATAATATTCTGTTTTTTGCAGCTTTACAAATTCTTATGGACGCGCGCACAGCATTGTTGGTGAGGCTCGACCGCCAAAGGCGCCAAAACCAGCCCCCACGACCTAGGGTGACGCCTTTTCATAGACCTGTCACTCAGAAGGCGAGGAGGCCCAGGAAAGATTCTGGGACAGGAGAGGGTTCCAGCCAAGGGGTTGGAGCCGCCGAGGAAACAGAGGCTGAGACTCCTCGATCAGCCGAGGGGGTCACTCCAGCCGAGGGGGCACCACCGACCGAGGAGGCAATGGGCCCAATGGGCGATGAGGGCGGCCCGGCGCCCATGGAACAAACGGTGCCTCAAGCTGAGGCCCCCTCTTCGGTGCCGACTCCAACTACTAGGGCGCCGGGCCCTGCGACTACTCCGCCAAGGCCCCCGTAAAAGCCTACTACTGGGGCCCCTGCTGATGCCCCGCCTCGATCTAAGGTGAGCTCTGCCAGCCCCCCTACTGGGGCAACTCAATCAGCGCCCTTAACCCGGCCAAGTCCTAGGGGTGCCGCCCCTCGAAGAGTTTTGCCGGGTGTTTCAATACGTGAAGGGGGCACGGAGGGCTCTCGGAAGAGGGCGGCGGATGAGGAAGCTGCTCGTGGGGCCAAGAAGCAGAAACCAATCCCCGCGGGCAAGGGCAAAAGGGTAGCAAGCCCCGAGCCCCCGGAGTCGGATGAGGAGGACGAGATCCTCAAATGTGTTGACGCGGGGCCCAGTTCACCTCGGGCAACACCACTCTAATCTTCGTATCACTGGGATAGGGGCCAACGAGACGGATACGAAGATGAATTTGGCCCTTCTCCGGGGTCTCCAGTTCCCTAACGACCATCGGGCGCTACTGAAGTGCTCCATGGCTGATCTGGAGACTAATCTGGCCAATGCTTTAATCGGGGTAAGGATTCACGCCTTAAAATTATTTTCATCTCCCCTTAATTTCTTTACTCATTTGCCGACCTTATGGGCAGGTGGTTGCCCCCTTGTCTCACCATTTCCTCCGTCGCGCGAGCATCTTCCGGCGGGGGAAGAACAAGTACAAAAGGCTCCTCCGAGAGGAGAAGAAAAAGAATAAACAGGCGCCGGCTGAGGTAGAAAAGCGCCTCGAAGAGGCCGAAGTACTTGCCGGGGAACTGGCCTCGGCAAATGATACTATTCGAGGGCAGTTGCAGGAGAGTCAGCAACTCCTCGAATCTGCCCAGACTCGCATTGCAGAACTCGAGAAGAGGTGCGCGGGTCTAGATGACGAAGTCAAACGCACGGCCAAAGCTTGGGAGGAGACATGGGAATTGTGCGAGCAGGCCGAAATGGCTCGTGACTTCGCCAAAGAGCGCCTCGAGGTGGTCAACAACAGGATTACAGAGGCAGAGGCCAAAGCTCACCATAACTATAGCGAAGGCGTTAAGGCGGGGCTGCAGAGGGCTGAGTGGATATTCCTCGCACGATGCCATAAGAGGATCAAGCGGGCCTTCTCGAGGTTCTTCGTGAGTGAGGCATTCGATTACATCAGGACGTACCTCGGTTTCCAGGATTCTGCGGAGGCCATAGAACTAGTCCTCGATCAGCTCCAAACTCACGGAGAATTAAGGGAGGACTTTGATCGAGAGTCGGTTGGGCTATCTTTTGACCGCAGCGGGGCGCCGGTGGATGAGGCTTCGCCCTCAACGGGGAAATCCAAAGAGTTCGACTTCCAAGGAAGCGAATTCAACTTTGCCTTCCGCCGCCTCGAAATTCCACCGCCAGAGACTGCAAAGGGCGAGTCATCGGGGGAAGAGGACGTTCAAATGCCTTCCACGCCGGCTCCCGAGACCTGGAAAGAGAGGATGGTTGAGCCTAGTACTCCCCATGATCCCGAGGACGAAGATGGAGAGGACGGAGCGGGGGCATTTGCCGGTGACGAGGGTGAAGAGGGTCAGGAGGATAGGCCTGTCGAACTTAGTGACTAGGTCTTCTATCCCCCCTCCCTTTACGTACTTTTTCCCCCTTTTTACCCGCTCGTCCTTGAAACTTTTTTGCCCTCGGGCTTTCTTAATGAAATGGCCCATTCGAGGCTTCACCTGTCAAATATAAGGATTAGCTTTCAAATTCATATTACTGTTCTCTATTTTTTGTTTTTGTAGTTAAACGATGTTTTGATGAAATCGAGAGGCGCTGTCCCTTCTATATGAAGTAAAATGAACTTGGTTAAATCATAATTGGAATCGAGGGACACGAGAGTTTTATCATTGCGCCAAACCATACTTCATCGAGGCTTAATAATAAAAAGTGCGAGAACACTTCAAAGATAATCGAGAGGAAAGGGATTTTTATTAAAACGTCTCGTTACATTTGCTTTCCTCGAATCAAAAAGTATCCTCGACACAAATTTCTATTAACTATCGAGGAAGGTTCGAGCAAACTTATCTTATACATAGAATTTTCTGAGATTCGAGGCATTCCATGGTCGAGGTAGTTCTCTTCCTTCCATGTCCTCGAGCCGGTACGCATTATTTTTTGAAACCTTCACAACTTTGTAAGGTCCCTCCCAGTTAGGGTCTAGCTTTCCCACGTGCTTGGATACTTCAACCTTTTTCAGGACCAAGTCACCGAGTTGGAAATTTCTGGGGCGTACTCCTTTATTATATGCTCGGGCCATGGAGGCTCGATATTTTGCATCCTCGACCAGGCTGCACCTCTTCTTTCCTCGAGCAAATTTAGTTCCGAGGCTCGATTCTCCTCATTCCTGGACTTGTCGAAGTATGCCACCCGGGCGGTGTCGTGCAATATTTCCGCTGGAATGACCGCCTCGGATCCATACACTAGGGCGTACGGGGAGTCTGCTGTTGCTGTTCGAGGGGTGGTGCGATAAGCCCACAAGACCCCCGGCAACTCATCCGCCCATTCTCCCTTAAAAGAACCCAACATAGTTTTGAGGTTTTGGAGAATGATGCGGTTGGTCACCTCCACTTGGCCATTGGCTTGGGGATTCCCCACGGATGTGAACCGCTGCTCGATGCCATGACTCTGACACCATTCCGTTGTGGCTCGACTTTGAAACTGGGTACCATTATCTGATATCAACACTTGAGGGACCCCAAAGCGGCAGATAATATTCTTCCATATGAAGGACCGGATCGAGGCATCGGTTATCTTGGGAACGGCCTCCGCCTCGACCCATTTAGTGAAGTATTCCACGGCCACTATGGCGAATTTTCTTTGGCCTTTTCCCGTAGGGAAAGGTCCAACTACATCGATCCCCCATTGATCGAAGGGCCATAAAATCTCCACATTCACCATCTCGGCCGCTGGTTTGTGAGGAAGGTTGGCATAAAGTTGGCATTTCGGGCATTTCCGGGTGTAATCAAATGCATCCTTTAGAATGGTTGGCCAATAAAAACCGCTTCTCATAATCTTTTTGGATAATGACCTTCCTCCCGCATGATTCCCACAACTTCCCTTGTGAATAGACTGCATTACCTCTCGGGCCTCCGAGGGGAGGAGACATCTGAGCGGGGGGCCCAGAAAAGATTTCCGAAATAACCTTCCCTCACTATCCAAAGCATATCTTGCACACTGCCTTCTTAGTCTCCTCGATTGGTTTTGGCTAGACATCTCTTCTCCTGACAAAAAAGCGCGGATTTCACCCTGCCAACTGGGTTCGAGGGGCTGGATAGGCAGAATCGAGGTGCCCCCCTCGCGGATTACTGAAGTGTCGAGAGTCTGAAACCTGACTACATGATCCCTCGTGCCTTTCAAGGCACTCGCGAATTTCGACAGAGCGTCTACGCGCTCATTTTCTTCCCTCGGGATCTGCTCCAAAGTGAAAGATTTAAAACTTTCCTTCATCTTGGAAACATATTCGAGGTACTTTGTCATCATGGCATCTCGGGCTTCGTATATTCCCCCGATTTGATTGGAAACCAGTTGAGAATCGGTGAAGGCTCGGATATGGGAGACTCCCTCTCGTATTGCCAGTTCGAGGCCAGCTATGAGGGCCTCATATTCTGCTTCATTGTTTGTGACAGGGAAATTGAGCCTGATAGCAAATTCCAACGCATCACCATTTGGGCTCTGTAAAGTGATCCCAGCTCCCCCTCCTTGCGTGGTGGATGACCCATCTACATGCAGGAGCCATGGGTCGGTGATAGGCGGACTTTCTTCCGGCAACCCCACTCTTTCGAGGAGGAAATCAGCCAACACTTGGGCTTGGATGGCGGTTCTGGGTTGATACAATATATCAAACTCCCCGAGCTCTATAGCCCACTTGATAAGCCGGCCCGACGTGTTAGGCTTTGAGATGACTTGCCGGAGAGGTTGATCGGTAAGTACCACCATAGAATGTGACTGGAAGTATTGCCTCAGCTTCCTTGCGGAGTGGATGGGGGCCAATGCAAATTTCTCTATCTCCAGGTAGTTCTTTTCTGGCCCTTGCAACACTTTACTGAGATAATACACCGGTAAGTGCTTCCGATCCCGTATTACCACAATAACGGAGCTAACCGCTTCTGGCGATACAACGAGATACACATATAGCTTTTCCCCTGGGTTCGGTTTTGCTAGTAGAGGCGGGGTGGCCAGATATTCCTTGAGCTCGCGCAGGGCTTGCTCACATTCGGGGGTCCACTGAAAATCAGGAACTTTCCTCAGCTTTTTGAAGAAGAGGAGGTTCCGGTCCGCCGACCGAGATATGAATCTATTCAGCGATACAATCCGGCCACAGAGCCTCTGGACGTCCTTAATTGATTTGGGGGACCCGATTTTTTGCAATGCCTCGATTTTTTCTGGATTGGCTTCGATCCCCCTCTCGCTGACCATATAACCCAGAAACTTCCCCCCTCGAACTCCAAATGTGCATTTCGAGGGGTTGAGTTTTAAACCGAATTCCCTTAGTACTTGAAAGACCTTTTTAAGATGTTCGAGGTGGTCCCTCTCCTCCGGACTCTTAACGATCATGTCGTCCACGTACACTTCGACAATCCGTCCTATCAACTCTTTAAAGATGAGATTCACCAACCTCTGATAGGTCGCCCCTGCATTCTTGAGGCCGAATGGCATAACCAGGAAACAGTAGACCCCCATTTCTACCACAAACGAAGTCTTGGATTGGTCTTCCGGGGCCATAGAGATCTGATAGTACCCTTGATAGGCGTCCATCATACTCATCATTTCACAGCCTGCCGTCGAGTCGACAAGCTGATCGATTCGAGGGAGTGGGTAGGGGTCCTTTGGGCATGCCTTGTTGAGGTCCGTGAAGTCATTGCACATCCTCCATTTTCCTTGCCCTTTTGGGACCACTACTACGTTGCACAGCCACTCTGGGAAGTATATAGGCATGATATAGCCAGCCTTCAACAACTTGTTCACCTCCCCCTCGATAATCTTGTTTCTTTCGGCCCCGAAGACCCTCTTCTTCTGCTTAACAGGCTTGAAGGTGGGATCAACATTCAATCGGTGCACAATGACCTCGGGACTTATCCCAGGGAAATCCGAGGGCTGCCATGCAAACACGTCCTTGTTCTCTCTTAAGAAGTGAACAAGCATCATCTCCTTAGCTTGATCGAGTTGAGCCCCTATCTTGGTTGTTTTCTCGGGGTTACCAGGCTCCAACTCGATAGTCTTGGATTCTCCGGTGGGCTCGATCCTGCTGTCCTCGAGCTTCCTAGTTTTTGTCGGAGGCAGCTCTACCCATCCAGAGTCGCTATCCGGGCTGGCCTCGGGTGATTTTCTTTTCGAGGACCCAGGCTTCATCCCAAGTGAGACCGAGTAGCAGGTCCATGCGTCAACTACATCGCATCTCACCTGTCCGATCCCGGTCTCGGTGGGAAATTTCATCATGAGGTGGTATGTCGAGACCACTGCTCGGAATGCGTTAAGCGCCGGTCGGCCTAGGATTAAATTATAGGCAAAGGGGGCATCCACCACCAGGTAGTTCACCATCAAGGTCTGTCGGTGGGGCTCTTTGCCGAGGGATGTCGGCAATTTGATCTGTCCTAGGGGGTGAATCTGGGATCCCCCAAAGCCTACCAGGGGCGTCCTCACCGGCTCCAAATCGATTTTTCCCATGTCCATCTTTTTCAAGGTCGAATAAAATAGGACATTGGCTGAGCTTCCGTTGTCAATCAAAGTTTTGGTAATGGCGAAGTTAGCTACGTCGGCCGTTACCACCATAGGATAGTCGGGTTGCTCGATCAGACCTTCTGGGTTCTGGACAGGGATCCTGTCATTTTCGGTAAACTCGATCGAGCATCCCTCGATAGCATTAACCTGCTGGGGGTAATCCGGATCCTCGAGGGCAAACCGGTCATACCGGAGCTTCCTGCCAACTTTCTTTCGAGAGGATCTGGTATCACCCCCGGCGGGTCCTCCCGCGATCATGAGGATCGTGCCCTTTGTGGGGTGATTGTTGCTCAGGGGCCTCTTGCCAGCTCTTTTTGAAGTTTCCGGATGCTTTTGAGGGCTCGCCTTTCTAGGTGACCTCGACCGATCTCGATGGATCGGGGAGGCCTGGCGGTCATAATACTCCAGCTTCTTAACAAATTCCTGGAGCTTCCCACCACGGATCAGGGCCTCGATCTCGTCTTGTAGGTTATAGCAATCCTCCGTATTGTGCCCAGGTTGCCGATGGTAGGCACAGTATTTTCCACTCCTCCGGGCTTTCCTCCCCTCGGGCATCCTCTTAGGCGTTGAAAACGCGTGGCTCCCGAGGAGTGAAAAGATCTCAGCGGGGGTCTTGGTAAGGGGAGAATACTCTTTGTACTTCCTGACTACCTCCTTCCTTTCCTTGCCCCTTGATTTATCTTCCCGGGGTTTGGTGCTACCTTCTCCTTTAGTCTTGGGCGGGTGCTTTATGAGGTTGAGCTCCTCAACCTCCATGTACTTGGAGGCCAGCTGCTGAATCTCGGCTATGGTGCGGGGGGCCTGCATAATAATGGCCTCCGCACACTTCTCATTCTTTAGGGCCTGATACAGCGCATGCCGGACAAACTCGACCCCCACATCTTCCACTTTGAGGAGCTCATTGTTAAATCGTTCCATGAAAGCACGCAGGCTCTCATCTTCTTTCTGGACTACTCCATACAAATGGGTATGGGACAACTTAGTAGACATCTTGGCAGCAAAATGGTTCAAAAATTTGTCTGCTAATTCTTCATAGGAGGAGATGGACTGTGGCTCCATCTTCTTAAACCATGTAAGGGCGATCCCTTGGAGGGTGGTAGAAAAGAGACGGGCCCATACATGGAGGTTGCTGGTTGCCACCCCGACTACGTCCTCATAATGAGTCAGGTGCTCGAACGGGTCAGTAGTACCGTCATAACGGGGCAGGCTGGTGGGCATGCGTTCATCCGGGGCCAACCGGGACTCGGCAATCTCCAAAATAAATGGAGACCTCTCCAATCGGTGGTTGTAAGGGGGCAGCTGTCGCGTTACTTCCACCCTCATGCTTCTGTCTCCTTCACGACGTTTGGACAGGCGATCTATCTCATCCTGTAGGTCGCTGACCTGTTGGCGCATACGTGCCAGCTCTTTTGGCTCCTCCCCCCTTCGAGGGCGCGGACGATGACCGCCGGACCGGGACCTGGTGGGAGCCCGAGACCCAGCGGGTGCATCCATGGCGTTTCGGCCAGGAGGAACCCTTCGAGTGGCTACATTACCTGATTCAGCGACCTCTTCCCTGGGGTTGTGTCTATGACTCCCTTCACGTGGGGACTGACTCCGGTGGGGCTCATGATGTTCGCGACGGCGGGATACGGCTGGGGGCCCTACCTCATTAGGGGATGGCGATAGCCCCCCGGATAGTAGCCGAACCAGGGTTTGGTCATCGCAGGCCCCCAACAGCTGTCTGACCCGGCTGATGGGGAGGGTGACCGTATGCTCAACCTGTTGCGTCCCTGCGGCTTGAGCTGGTGCAGGATCATGAGAGGGTCCTGCCCCCAGCCCAGCGGGTAGTGCGGGTGCAGCAGGTTCCTTTCCTCTGTTTATGACGTTGACGGCCTCCTCTGCCAGTTGAGTCACTTCGGGAGGGTCGTGGTGGCTCCTCTCCGATGTGACGGACATATGAGTTCGCCGGGTGTTCACCATTCTTCTTTGTTTGGAAAAAATCACCTCTTGAACAGGATTAGGCCCTCCTTCTAGCGCCAAATGATGCGGTCCGGATTTGGTTGGTCCTCGTGTCCGGGTACTGCGCACTTTCGTAATAGTATTTGCTGGTGGCCCACCTGCTAAAGAGGGAGAAGCGCACGTGAGACTAGCCGGTTTTGCCCCGGCGTAGGCTCTCCGACGCTCAAGTCAGTGGCGGGTTCAAGAAGAAGATGAATAGTAGCCCTATCTTGGCTTGTAAGGCAAAGATTATTTCTTACCCTTGAGTGGAGAGCCGTGTGGAGCTTTTATATGAGAGTGAGGAGCCTGATGTGACATGGTTGGTGGGATCCGGTCACCCTCAGCCCTGTAGCTGTTATAACAAGCGCCTTTTGTCCCCCTTTTACCAATCTTTTGGCGGCTATCCTCACTCATCATTAATGAGGGGTCATACCCGGCATTTAAGGAATATCTTGGGCATTTATGACCAAGGATTGTATTTATGACTTGGCATTTAATGCGCCCACGTCTGATGAGATGGGCCCATGTGCCAACGTGATGTAGTAGGTGGCAGCGGGCTGCATCTGTCAGTAATCTCCAGCTGTATTTGTCCCGCCAAAATTCCTATCTTGGCAATGGTTAAGTCTGGGATTTGGCCCTCGATGGGGGTGCCATCGATGGCAAGTTCTCCCTTCGAGGGCACCCTGGCTAACCTGTTGCAGGATTTTGTAAGGAGAACGAGGCTGGCGTGTGTAGGTGTGCCCCTTCGAGGGCCATGACGGCTTCGAGGGCAGCAATTCCACACTTAGCAGATTAGTGACTTTTGGGAGATTGTGATGACGTGGCATGGTGAAGTGGCATTTGACTCATCATATATATATATATATATATATAACTCTCACCTAAAATTTGGCTTTAGTAGAATTAATCAGAAATTAATATAAATACACTGAATTTAGTCAATTTAGTACAAATACGCAATGTACACTTTGACATCCGAAAAATTGTCAACTTTATCCTATAGTATCTTTATTTTTTTAATTATATCCCAATAATTATAATTTTTTCACATTATGTTCCATAAAGTATAAATTTTGATCAAATCTTTAATGAAAAACGCCACATGTCATCTCACCAATGATTTTTACTAAGTATAAATTCCGGTCAAATCTTTAATGGAAAACACCACATGTCATCCCACCAATGATTTTTACTATCGGTCATGTGTTGTTTTTGTTAAAGATTTGACGAGAATTGATCTGCATAGCATAACATGAAAAAAATTGTATTTCATAAAATATAATGTGTGAAAATCATAATTGTTGAAATACAATTGAAAATAGACGTACAATATAAGACAAACTTTGCAATTTTCCCATTTGATAGCTAGTGATGTGATGTCTTTACATGTTTGAAGTCATAATTAGTGTGACCTAGGTCTTTCAATGGGTGGAATTTTACCCTACCAAGGCCTATATCCAGTAATCCAGTTAATATCCCAATTAAAGATCCATGCTAGGCCCAAACCCAATTCAGATCCAGACTCATTGTGTATGTGCAATGAGCCTGACATGGAGACCCAGTTTCTTCAGGTTGGGTATGGGTCCAACCCGATATTTTTTTTTCCATGAAATTTTGAATATCATAATGCAATTCTTAACTATCTTACACTTTCCTTTTGCGTTTTTGAAAAAAATGAGGTTTATTAACTCCCAAAATATGCCCCTTTGACAAGTTGAACCTACAACCAGTCTAGTTATAACTAATGTACCTTATCACCAAGCTATCCATTTACTTGTATATCTAGTCTGCTCTTTTTTTTTTTTTTTTCTGATAAAGGATTAAAGTATATATTTCAAAAATCAAATAAAAAATTAAAATTATTTTTACGTCAAAAAAATTATGAAAATAATACTTGATTCAAATATTCTTCCACTGTTTTTTCATGTCAAAAAGCTTAAAAGGGTTTTTTTGTTGCCGCGGTTGAATATACTTAGAAGCTCAAAACTTAACTTACGTTGCTAAATTTCTTTTAAAAAGAAGTATGCACCTAACTAAATTACCAGCAATCCCCATTGATGTGTCATCAAAAAAAAAAAAAAAAACACTCATGAGGACCTACACCCAGACCCAAACCCATTGGGCGTGTAGAGTGGGCCTAATAATGGACTTGGTTCGTTTGAGTCAGGCACTGGTCTGACCCGTTGTTTTCTTTGTGGGTGGATGTGTGTGTGTTTTTTGTGGGGGGGGGGGGAGGATTGCTAACAGTGAATCTCGGGCCAAAAATACTTTTAATTGAACAAAACAATTAACTGGGCTATTGTATTAAACATTATATGCCATGAGAGCTTATTTAACAATTTGCACTTATATGCGGTGGGGTCTTCCTTTAATTTCCTTACAGCCACAAACGAATCTTTATTAATATTTATGATGTTATTTTAATATAAATTACATATTTATCTTGAGAAAAGCAAAAGATCTCCCACTAAAATTATTCAAATCAGCTGAATACAAAAGCCTTTGAATTCTTTAATGAGCAATATCTATTAACACCTTAATAGTGTTCACTCAATAATCATAAAAAAATACAACATAAATTGCTGGAGTGGAAGTTATTTAAAAAAAATTATTTATAGATTAAACAATAAAAAAAATATTTCTCATGCAAATTTATCCACGTTTTATTAATTAACACATTTCAATGTTGTGCAGGGAATACCCATTGATTCGCCAAAAGAAAAAAGAGTAGGGAATATTCATTGGGTACTCATATCTAAAGGTAAGGGTGGTAAAATGGGTTGAGAATTATATTTCAATCCATTTAAATTAGTTTTGAATTGCGTTGGATTTTCAAATTTTATAAATGAGTTGAAGCAGGCTAGACTTTAGTGGACTTAAAATTTTATTGGGTCCTAAATGGGTTCAAACGGTTTCTAAATAGATCAACACGGTTGCTAAATGGTTCCAACAAAAAAAAACATTATAATTTGATAATATTTCACAAATTTGAAAAGTTAGTAATAAAATTATTCTTGCAAATTAAAAAATATATTAGATAACAAATAAATAATTGAAAAATATAAAAAAAATTATATTAAAGAAAATATATTTTATTTTATATTAAACCCGTTAAGAAACCGTATTAATCCATTTGCAATCTGCCTCAAATCCCTTTACAACTCATTCTCTAGAACTCATTTAGAATCCAACTCATTTTCAACCTAATCCAATAGAATTCAATCCAAATCCATCTGCCCATTTACCACCTCTACCCAAAGGGTACGAGAGGATAAGACCCAACCGTAATACATACATTAGAAATAGTATGAATTTGAGTAGGACTCAAAATATTAGGGTATGAATAAGACCAGCGTTGACAGGCCCATCGTGACCCCAAACCATGCGCAAAATATCTTTTAATTAATGTGACCCCAAGACCATGCTACAAAAGTCAGTTTTGTTCAATTCGTTAGCAGTACATCAGTCTAGACGGGTAGCTGGTCGGATCCCACACGCTCCAATAATTCTACCAATTAATGGTCCAAAAAGCAGAAAATTCCACAAGGTTATCTCACAGCAAGACATGGCTATTGCGATTCAAAGACTGGGATCTCAAAGTCACTGTCTTTTATGTTCAATTATCTACTAGCTGTGGTCCAAAATTTAAGACAGAAGTAACAGCACACATATATAAAATACGCAAGTATTGAAGAATTAACAGTCCATCTAGAGAGCTATGGCAAAACTGTTTTTCTTCTTCTTGTTATTCTTTTTCTTTGTTACACCATCAATGTGTGTGAGTAACGAGACGGACGTGCAGGCGCTGCTGGCATTCAAGGCCTCGATAGAAGACGATCTACTCGGGTCCCTTCACTCTTGGAACGAAACGGTTCACTTTTGTAGCTGGAGCGGAGTCACGTGCAGTCGCAGGCACCGCGACAGAGTTGTCTCAATAGACCTCATGTCCCGAGGCCTTGTCGGGTCCGTTTCGCCTCATTTAGGTAATCTCTCCTTCCTCAGAACCATCATTCTTCAAAACAACAGCTTTCACGGCAAAATCCCAGAAGAAATTTGTCATTTGAGGCGCCTTGAGTACATAAATTTCAGCAATAACTCTCTCAGTGGTGAAATCCCAAGAAACCTGTCTCAATGTAGAGATCTTTATTACCTGAATTTGATTGACAATAATCTGACAGGATCTATAATCCCGGAACTAGGTTCTTTGTCAAAACTTGAAGTTTTAGGCCTGACAAAAAACAGATTTACAGGAAATATCACTCCTTACATTGGAAACCTTACATCTTTGAACACACTATCGTTAGCATTTTGTGAACTGGAAGGACAAATTCCAGATTCCCTTGTCCAACTTCGAAACCTGGGATTCCTGCAACTGTCTGAAAACAGTTTAACAGGCACAATCCCTTCCGGGCTTTTCAATATTTCCACAATTGATAGGTTTGACGTGAGTATCAATCAGCTTCACGGAACCATTCCTCCTGACGTATTTTTCACAATTCCTAAAGCAAGAAAGTTTGATTTTACGGGAAATGTTTTCAGTGGACAAATTCCTATTTCTCTGCCAAACGCTTCGTCCCTTGAAGAGATATATTTTTTGGACAACGATTTTACAGGGCCAATGCCGAGTAACTTCGAGAGGCTGAAAAAACTTGTGAGTCTTTTCTTCTCAGGAAATAATATCTGGGGTGATTTCAGTTTCATTTCTTCCATGACAAATTGCACCAAGTTGCAATATCTTGGTGTCACCCAAAATCTTCTCAATGGTTCATTGCCTGATTCGATAGCTAACTTTTCGAGTCAGATTACTTTCCTAGCCATGGATTATAATGAAATGCATGGAAAAATTCCTCCTGGCATCGGAAACCTCATCAATCTGAATCGATTGCAATTAGGAGGAAATTATCTTTCCGGGCCGATTCCTTCCTCCATTGGCAAGCTTGTTAAGCTGCAAAAACTTTACTTAGATTCAAACAGGCTCACAAATGAAATACCATCGTCTCTAGGAAACTTGACTCTTTTAAACCATATATACTTGGGGAACAACAGTATTTCTGGACGTATACCTCAGAGTTTCAGCAACTTCAATAGCTTGTTAACCTTTGATCTTTCTCATAACAATCTCAACGGTTCAATACCGAGAGATATCTTAAGTCTTTCCTCCATTTCCATTTCCTTCAATCTGGCCTACAATGAATTTACAGGGCCTGTTCCATCAGAAGTCGGGCTTTTGAGAAATCTTGAAGAGTTGGATTTGTCAAATAACTGGTTATCAGGTGTTATCCCGAGTGCTTTGAGCAGCTGCGTGGCATTGCAACGCCTTCGCCTGGAGGGCAATTCGTTAGATGGAGAAATACCAGAAGGACTGAGTTCATTGAGGGGTCTACAAGACTTGGATCTTTCAAGAAATCACTTATTCGGGCGAATTCCAGGCTTTTTATCTGAGTTTCATCTATTGAACTTGAATCTCTCTTTCAATAGGTTGCAAGGTGAAGTTCCCACGTCGGGAGTGTTTGAAAACAGAAGCGCAATTTCCCTTGAAGGAAATAATGATCTTTGTGGAGGTATTTCTGAACTTAAATTACAATCTTGTCCATCATCGAATCCCAGGAAAAACAAGTTCTCAAAGGCTTTCAAAATAACAATCCCACTTGTGGTAATTGGAGTTGTATCTATTACCTTTGTTGGTATTCTTTATGTATTTGTGTATAAAAGAAAAATGTTGCGGAAAAGCAAGACTTCAATGCCAACTTTCAAAGGTGAAGTTATGAGGCTTTCGTACGGGGATCTCCTAAAAGCAACGGACCAGTTCTCTGAGGCTAATTTGATTGGTGCCGGAAGATTTGGAAATGTTTACAAAGGAGTTCTCGAAGATGACAAAACAATGGTGGCCGTTAAGGTTCTCAATCTCAATGTTCAAGGAGCTTCAAAGAGCTTCATGGCAGAATGCAATGCACTACGAGGGATAAGGCACAGAAACCTTGTCAAGATATTGAGCATCTGTCCTAGCACAGATTTCCAGGGCCAGGAGTTTAAGGCATTGGTTTTTGAGTTCAAGTCCAATGGAAGTTTGGAGAAGTGGCTGCATAACAATAATGCAGAGCAAGAAAGAAGAAGTCTAAGTGTGATCCAGAGATTGAACATTGCCATTGATATTGCATATGCTCTTGAGTACTTACATTTTGGTACAGAATCGACTGTTATTCATGGTGATGTGAAGCCGAGTAATATTCTTTTGGACGATGATATGACTGCTTCTGTTGGCGATTTTGGATTAGCCCAAGTTGTTTCTAACTGTCAGGAGAGTTTTCAACACATGGGAGCAGCTCGATCGCTGTCAAGGGGACTGTAGGCTATGTTGCTCCAGGTTTGGCCTCTTCACTTTCATGCCTTCAAACTTGTTAGCGTGCGCACGCACGCACGCACGCACACACAGACAGACAGACACACACACACAAATATATAGATATGCTTTTTCAACATTTTGCAGTGATACATTCTGTCGGGAACGGAGTGAGGGCATAATAAGGACAGCTTTCATATAATATATTTTATCTGTTATATTTTGTAATTTTCACAGAATACGGCACGGGGGACAAGGTTTCGACACAAGGGGATGTATATAGTTACGGGATTCTTCTACTGGAGATGTTCACGAACATAAGACCGACCGATGATGCATTCAACGACAATTCCAATCTTCACAATTTTGTTAGAAGTGCGTTACCAAACAGTATATTGGACATTCTTGATCCTGACAAGGGATTGACGTGAACAATAATGAGATTAAGGATTCTATGATGTCTGTCTTAAGTATCGGAGTGGGATGTTCGAAAGAATTTCCAAGGGAACGAATGCAGATGATAGATGTTGTAACTGAGTTGAACAAATCAAGGGCAGCATACCTTGCTGAAATTGACACTATAGTAACATAATTTTTTGAATTTTAGACGGTTTCATCTGAACATGATAGAAACATTGTTGAATTGTGAAATTATCATTTGTAATAAAGACATCAAGTCTATTCGGTTAGTCTTTTTATGCAATACTAGTAAGGAACATGAGCTTTGCGCTTGACCATTTATGCCTCTCTTAATGCCAACCGCTGACTAATGAATTCGATTGAGTGAATTTCTCTATATACAGCATGCATTGGACAAGAAAACCAACCAAGAAAACCAAAAACATGGTAAAGCATTCCATCATTGTATCATTTATCATCACATTTTTCTTCCACTTAGTTACTACTCCAACAACTTGCTCAAACAACGAGACCAACCTACTCGAACTGTTAGCCTTCAAGGCTGCCATAGTTCATGATCCACTGATGGTTATGCGCTCATGGAACGAAACAGTGCTTTTTTGTACCTGGAAAGGCATTTTGGCCAGCAAATGGCATCAAAACAGGGTAGTATCAATCAGTCTGATGTCCCAGGGCCTGGTGGTATCCCTTTCGCCACATTTAGGTAACCTTTCTTTCCTCACAACTCTCATTTTACAAAACAACAACTTCTGGGGCTGAAACCCGGAAGAAATCGGCCACCTAAAGAGGCTCGAGTGTCTTGAATTAAGCAACAATTCATTCAGTGGGATGATACCTAGAAATCTGTCCCAGTGTTCAAATCTTCAATATCTAAATTTGATTCAGAACCATCTCATGGGAACCATATCGCCCAAGATAGCTTCTCTTGTCAAGATTCAATATCTTGGATTATCCAAAAACAAACTTACTGGCACCATTCCTGTTTCCACAGGAAACCTCACATCTCTCATTTGCCTTTCGTTGGCAGAATGTTTCATGCAAGGAGGCATTCCAGAGTCACTCGGCCAGCTCCAAAGACTAAACTTCATCCAATTAACCGAGAATAACTTAACTGGTACTGTTCCTTCCTGCCTTTTCAATATATCCACTATGAATACATTTGGCATTGGCTCCAATCAACTTCAAGGGACCACTCCCCCCTTATATTGGCTTCCACATCCTAATCTGAGATATCTGAATTTGTGGGGACAACATATTTACTGGTATGGTTCCGATGTCCCTGTCAAATGCTTCCAGGCTTGAAACTTTATCTCTATATGGAAAAAAATTTGACGGGGCCAATGGTCAAAGATTTCCAGGCTTGCAAATCTTCAATACTTGACCCCGTCAACAAATGATATTCAAGACGATCTCAGCTTCATTTCAACTATGTCAAATTGCACAACATTGCAAGTTCTTGATGTGTCTAATAATTGTCTTTATGGAACATTGCCTAACTCCATCGCTAACTTCTTTTAAATGGCAATCAAATAAATGGAGGCATTCCTTCAGTCATCGGGAACCCACAGGGCCTTTCTTTCCTGAACTTTTCTGTAATAATCTTGTCGGGCCAATTCCTTTCGCAATTGGAGCGCTTGGTAAATTGCAACATCTCAATTTTGGAGCAAACTAATTCAGGAATGAGCTACCATCTTCACTTGGTAACTTGACTCTGTGGAACTCTTTATTCTTAAGCAGAAACAACATCTCTGGAAGTATACCTCAAAGTCTCAGTAATTGTAGCAACCTGTTAACCTTGGATCTCTCTCACAAACGACTCAACGGCATAATACCAAGTGAACTACTGAGCTTTGCCTCCCTTTCGATCTCCCTCAATCTGGCCCACAATGCCTTGACAGGGTCTATTCCTCCTGATGTTAGCTTTCCTATTCCTCCTGATGTTAGCTTTCCAGATAGCCTTGTGGAATTGGATTTGTCTAACAATAGATTGTCAGGGCTCATCTCAAACTCATTGAGCAGTGCCATTGGCCTGCAGATGCTTTGCCTGGAGGGAAATTCATTTCAAGGAGAAATACCACAAGAACTGAGTGATTTGAAAGGCTTACAAGAGTTGGATCTCTCACGAAATAATTTCTCTGGGGTGATCCCGAGTTTCTTAGGCCAGCTTCAGCTGGAAAAACCGAATCTGTCTTTCAATAACTTGAAAGGGGGAGTTCCACTGAAGGGAACGTTCCAAAACAGAAGTGTCATCTGACTTGAAGGAAACGACGACTTGCGTGGAGGCATTGCCACCTTAAAGCTTCCTCCTTGCCCGCCAGCAAATTCCGAGAAGAAAGGCTCTCAAACTCTAGCGAAAATCTTGATCCCTGCAGTGGTCGGTGGAGTCATATTTATTTCAGCTTGCTTGTGGATGCTCAATAGTCAAAGAAGAGTACCTAAAACAAATCAATTTCCATCATTTGAGGGACAGGTTTTAAGTCTTTCTTACGTTGATCTGCTTAAAGCAACAGGCGGGTTTCTCTGAGGCTAATTTGTTTGGCGCTGGACGATTTGGATCAGTTTACAAAGGAATCCTCCATGTCAGGAAGACATAGTAGCTGTGAAGGTTCTCAATCTCCATGTCAGAGGGGCCTCTAAGACTTTCATTTCAGAGTGCAATGCACTAAGAGGTACAAGACACAAAAAACCTTCTCAAAATACTGAGCATCTGTGTGCGCGCCGATTCCGAAGGGAATGATTTCAAGGCGTTGGTTTATCGGTTTAAGTCTATCGGAAGCTTGGAGAACTGGCTGCACCAGCATACGGAAGAAGGCAAAGATACAAGGAATCTTAGTTTGATGCAAAGGCTAAACATTGCTGTTGATATCGCATCCGCAGTCGAGTACCTGCATAATGGTACTGATTCAACCATAGTTCATGGAGATTTGAAGCCGAGTGACATTCTTTTGGATGAAAATATGACAGCCCATGTCGGCAATTTCGGATTAGCCAAAATCATTTCAAACATTTCAAGAAACTTCCCCGCACGTGAAAGCAACTTAGCTGCCATCCAGGGGACCATAGTCTACATTGCTCCAGGTACTGTTTCTGACCATTTCTTGTGAAAACTATGCCAAGAACCTTTTCTTTTTTTTTTTTTTTTTTTCATTTTTTGCAGCTAAAAGTACATACATTTGACTCTTTGCTCAGAATATGGCATGAGCGGCATGGTTTCGGCACAAGGGGATGTATACAGTTATGGTATTCTGCTTTTGGAGATTTTCACAAACAGAAGGCCAACAAATGATGCATTTCGTGATAAGCAAACAAATCTTCACAATTTTGTCTCCAATGCCTTGCCGGGCCGGGCCGTTGAAGTTGGTTTTATCCATATTTGCATCAAGAAGTCGGCAACAATTGCAACTACATGGTTACTGTATTGAGTATTGGAGTTGCTTGCTCAAAGGAACTCCCCGGGGATCGCATGTCGATGACAGATGTTGTCAATTAGCTGAACGAACTCAGAAATGCATTTTTCTAGTTCAATTGTCAATAGACGTCGTGGTTAACTAGCAACTAAAGCCTTTCTGCCTTTGTTGTTGCTGTTATTTATTATTATTATTATTTTCCTTCAAAAGTTGGATCTTAAATTCTTAATGTCCCAAAATAGAATTGCATTTGCCGAGCGGTCGCATTTTTTACACAATATTGCAACGATGCTGATAACTTAATGATAATGGAATTTTGGTACAAAATTTTAATAATAATTTTTTTGTTAGTGAATTGTTATTATATATGTATAATTAATTATCAATTGTAATAATTAAAATATTAATTCTTTACTATAACAACATAGAAGTTGTTGTAAATGTGAAAACTTAATTAATGACAAAGTAAAAAAGTACTATCGTTCAATATAATTATGCTTAATTATATTTTTGATCATGTAAGTGAGACCTTCTTTTTAAATTTCGTCCTATAAGTTTGATGGTTGCATATTTAGTCCTGTATGTTGGTTCAATTTGACACATTTGGTCATAAATTTTCAAATATAGTCCTGCTCCATTTAGGACCAAATATATCAATTCAGGACCAAATGTGTCAAATTGAACTAACATACAAGACCAAATATGTCAAATCATGATTAAATGTGTTAAATTGAACCACTATACAGGATTAAATGTGCAACTATCAAATTTATAGGAAGAAATTTGAAAAGAGGGTCTCATTTATAATTATTGATGAAAATTTTTATATTGTTATTTTTATATCTTATTGCTAATAATACTTTTTCTTGTAATGTATGTATATATATACATATATGTGTCTACATATAGGGGTGTGTGTGTGTGTGTGTGTGTGTGTGTGTGTGTGTGTATAAAAGGGGGCTTTTGAAGACTTTTAGGTAATACATGGGGTGCAACTAACACATTTAATTTTCTCCCTTGGGGCTTAATTCGAGAATTTTTGTTCAATATGGTACCAAATGTGTTGGCCTTTTTTATGGGATCCATTTTTTTAAGGCAACTTTATGGGAAGGAATTAGCATTTTTCCCAAAAAAAATATTTTTTTTATTTTTTTTTTACTTGTAACAACGCTAATGATCAATATTCAGTATTACAAAAATGTTAATTATTTCATTTGGCCTGTCATTTTTATATATCTTATTATTTTTATTTCTAAATGATCAATAATCTATATTTTTTAAGTTTGACAAATATAACAATAAATGAGGTCCAACATATTTACATGCAGGATATGTAATTTTGTTTTCCTGAATATATCTTTATTGGCATTGTTAAAGTTTAATTATTTTTTATAAACAAATTTTTTCATAAGATCGTCTTATTTTCATATGGTTTTTCATAATAAAAAAAATTGAAAATTTATTTATTATTTTGAGGTTTTAATTATTCATTTATAAAAATCATCATTGAAAAATTCATTTAAAAATACTTTGGCTAATTTATCAGTTTTTAAGGAAAAATAATTTTTATTGCTTTAACAATTTACTTTAGACAAAAAAAAATTGACGAGAATTATTTCCAATTAATTAAAAGACAAAAACAATAATTAACCATTATTATTGAAAAAATTAAATATTATGCAAAAAAAGAAAAGAAAAGAAAAAGACAAGACACAAACAATATCAGTAAAAATTATTGATCAAAGCTTATTTGAACTCAAAATATGCATTAGCGGTACATGTTCATAAACTAAATTATATATTTTGCATATAGATATGCATGTAGTTTAATATACTTGTTAATCAAATTAAAAAACTACAAAAATTATAGATCCGGCTCAGCCGAACTAGTGTTAACCACGTGGCGAGTGTTTAACACTTGCTCTATTAATAGTCAATAATTTAAGAAGAATGATCAATCACTTGGCAAGTGCAATACACTTATCATGGATTTGTTCGGGCTCGAACCCAACATCACATATTTAAAAATTCTTGAAATCTCTATTTTTACCATTGCAATAAGATATCACATTCATTCTAAATAATAATAATTTAAATAATATATATGTATATGTATATATGTGCACTATTAAAAGTCACAGTGGTATTTTTGTTAAAGATGTGACGAAAATTGATCCGTAGAATGTAACGTGAGAAGATAGATATAGACCGATGGATAGATAATTAGTGTGAGCCCAAGACCGCACTCAAAATGTCTTTTAATTAGTGTGAGCCCAAGACCGCACTCAAAATGTCTTTTAATTAGTGTGACCCCAAGACCGCGCTCAAAATGTGTTTCTTGTTCAATTGATTAGCACTTAGCACGAAGTTGGCAGGACCCCGCACTTGAAACTATGCTCCACTAACTCTACCAATTAAACAATGCTCCACTAATTGTACCAATTAAACTATGCTCCACTAACACTACCAATTACACTATGCTCCACTAAATCTAATTGTCCAAAAATCAGAGAATTTCACAAGATTATTATTTCTCATGCGATGCAAAGACTAGAATCTCAAAGTGTGCGTATGTGTGTATGTGTTTTCTAGGACAGCGACAATCAAAACCAATGCGATTAGACTCAAGACGCCTTTCATGACTAGAAGTTAATTGAATTTTCTCATTTTCTTGACCCTAAAATACCCTACGTCCAATGACACAACTAACTGCACACTTATATAAATATACTACGTCCAATGACACAACTAACTGCACACGTATAAAAATATACAAGTCACATTGAAGAATTAACCGTCTATCCCTGTACAGAGATATGGCAAAATTAATTTTCTTCTTCTTCTTGTTATTCTTTTTCTTTGTTACACCATCAATGGAGACGGACGTGCAGGCACTGCTGGCATTCAAGGCCGCGATAAAAGACGATCCACTCGGGTCCCTTCACTCTTGGAACGAAACGGTTCACTTTTGTAGCTGGAGAGGCGTCACGTGCAGTCACAGGCACCGCGATAGAGTTGTCTCAATAGACCTCATGTCCCGAGGCTTAGTCGGGTCTGTTTCGCCTCATTTAGGTAACCTTTCTTTCCTCAGAGTCATCATTCTTCAAAACAACAGCTTTCGTGGCCAAATCCCAGACGAAATTGGTCGTTTGAGGCGCCTTGAGTACATAGAGTTCAGCAATAATTCTCTCAGTGGTGAAATCCCAAGAAACCTGTCTCAATGTAGAAATCTTTATTACCTGAATTTGATTGACAATAATCTCACAGGAACTATAATCCCGGAACTAGGTTCTTTGTCCAAACTTGAAGCTTTAGGCCTATCAGTCAACAGATTTTCAGGAACCATCCCTTCTCACATTGGAAACCTTGCATCTTTGAACCAACTTTCGTTATCATTTTGTGGCCTGGAAGGACAAATTCCAGATTCCCTTGTCCGACTTCGAACCCTGAGATTCCTACATCTGTCTGGAAACAATTTAACAGGCACATTCCCTCCCGGGCTTTTCAATATTTCCACAATTTATGTGCTTATCGTGAGATCTAATCAGCTTCACGGGACCATTCCTCCTGATGCATTTTTCACAATTCCTAATGTAAGATTCTTTGATTTTGGGGACAACCTTTTCAGTGGACAAATTCCTGTTTCTCTGTCGAACACTTCGTATCTTGAAGCCATAAATCTGTCATATAACGATTTCTGGGGTGATTTCAGTTTCATTTCTTCCATGACAAATTGCCCCAAGTTGAAATATCTTGGTGTCTCCCAAAATCTTCTCAATGGTTCATTGCCTGATTCGATAGCTAACCTTTCGAGTCAGATTACTTTCCTAGCCATGGATGATAATGAAATGCATGGAAAAATTCCTTCTGGCATCGGAAACCTCATCAATCTGAATCGATTGCATTTAGAAGGAAATTATCTTTCCGGGCCGATTCCTTCCTCCATTGGTAAGCTTGTTAAGCTGCAAGAACTTTACTTAGAATCAAACAGGCTCACAAATGAAATACCATTGTCTCTAGGAAACTTGACTCTGTTAAACCATATATACTTGGGGAACAACAGTATTTCTGGACGTATACCTCAGAGTTTCAGCAACTTCAATAGCTTGTTAACCTTTGATCTTTCTCATAACAATCTCAACGGTTCAATACCGAGAGATATCTTAAGTCTTTCCTCCATTTCCATTTCCTTCAATCTGGCCTACAATGAATTTACAGGGCCTGTTCCATCAGAAGTCGGGCTTTTGAGAAATCTTGAAGAGTTGGATTTGTCAAATAACTGGTTATCAGGTGTTATCCCGAGTGCTTTGAGCAGCTGCGTGGCATTGCAACGCCTTCGCCTGGAGGGCAATTCGTTTGATGGAGAAATTCCAGGACTGAGTGCTTTAAGGGGCCTACAAGACTTGGATCTTTCAAGAAATCACTTATCAGGGCCAATTCCAGGTTTTTTATCTGAGCTTCATCTGTTGAACTTGAATCTCTCTTTCAATAGGTTACAAGGGGAGGTTCCAACATCGGGAGTGCTTGAAAACAGAAGCGCGATTTCCCTTGACGGAAATAATGATCTTTGTGGAGGTGTTTCTGAACTTAAATTACAATCTTGTCCATCATCGAATCCCAGAATGAAAAAGTTTCCAAAGGTTTTGAAAATAATAATCCCACTTGTGGTAATTGGAGTTGTATCTATCACCCTTGCTGGTTTTCTTTATATATTTGTGTATAAAAGAAAAATGTCGCAGAAAAGCAAGACTTCAATGCCAACATTCAAGGGTGAAGTTATGAGACTGTCTTACGGGGACCTCCTAAAAGCAACGGGCGGGTTCTCCGAAGATAATTTGATAGGTGCCGGGAGATTCGGAACTGTTTACAAAGGAGTTCTCAGAGATGACAAAACAATGGTGGCCGTTAAGGTTCTCAATCTCAATGTTCATGGAGCTTCAAAGAGCTTCATGGCAGAATGCAATGCACTAAGAGGGATAAGGCATAGAAACCTTGTCAAGATATTGAGCATCTGTCCTAGCACAGATTTCCAGGGCCAGGAGTTTAAGGCATTGGTTTTTGAGTTCAAGTCCAATGGGAGTTTGGAGAAGTGGCTGCATAACAATAATGCAGAGCAAGAAAGAAAAAGTCTCAGTGCAATCCAGAGATTGAACATTGCCATTGATATTGCATATGCTCTTGAGTACTTACATTTTGGCACCGAGTTGATTGTTATTCATGGCGATGTGAAGCCGAGTAATATTCTTTTGGACGATGATATGACTGCTTATGTTGGTGATTTTGGATTAGCCCAAGTAGTTTCTAACTTGTCAGCAAATTCTTCACCACATGGGAGCAGCTCGATCGCGGTCCAGGGGACTGTAGGCTATGTTGCTCCAGGTTTGGCTTCTTCAAATTCATGTCTTCAAACATATTAGAGCGCCCTCGCGCACGCACACGCACACACATATATGTACACATACACTTTTTTCAACATTTTGAGGTAATACACTCTGTCAGGAACGGAGCGAGAGCCTGATAGTGACATTTGTCATATTATGTGTATTTATTAAAACTTCAATTGTTATCCCTCCAAAACTTACAATTTTATCTTTTATATTTTATAAAGCTCAATCTTGACCCTTAGAATTGTCCTTCCTCCCAAGTTGATTCTATACCTTGAATTTTTGCAGAATATGGTATGGGGGACAAGGTCTCGACGCAAGGGGATGTATATAGTTACGGGATTCTTCTACTGGAGATGTTCACAAACATAAGACCAACGGATGATGCATTCAACGACAATTCCAATCTTCACAATTTTATTAGCAGTGCCTTACCAAACAGTATATTAGACATTCTTGATCCTAACATTGTGCAAGGGATGGACGCGAACAATAATACGATTAAGGATTCTCTAATGTCTGTCTTAAGCATTGGAGTGGAATGTTCGAAAGAATTTCCAAGGGATCGAATGCAAATGACAGATGTTGTAACTGAGTTGAACGAATCAAGGACAACATATCTTGCTGAAATGATGAGTTGACACAATGGCAACATAGATGTTCGAATGATTAGACCGGCAACGGCAGATCTTCACCAAAACTTTTAGGGGGCCAAAGTAATTAATTGTAGAATTTGTTAAAAAAAATTGCATATTTGGTTGTACACTTTGATCATTAGAATTTGGATTGACGGGAATCGAAGATGTTAGAGTCTATATTTTTTGTTGTTTGGTGAGAGGTGATTTCAAATAAAAAATGAAGTCGAGGCGAGAATTTGATTCTCTGTCTCTAAGACAAATTTGTCCCGTATAGTGCTCAAGGTGTAAACGGCAATTGTCTCCCAAGATACAACGACTTTTCACGAGATAAGAGCACTTCAAATCTCGAGAAGGGCGAATAAAAAGTGTTGAAACTCTTGAAATATGAAATAAGAGAGCTTTGGAAAGTATGCGTACTAGAATGCAAGAAAGTATAAGATGCTGATGGATGTGAGTGAATGATTCTGGCAGAAGTGGGGTATATTTATAATATCCGAAAGGTTGTGGCCATTCACTGAATAAGTGCTAGTTGCACCGCACCGATCCGGGCTTGTTCCGGTTCGGCTATAACCGAGCCGCCTGCTCCGAACCCGACCTGCACCGGCTCCGAGACCTTGATCCAGATCCGATCGACTTGGATTTGGTTCAACCCAAAATTTAATTCGGATTTGGCCCAAAAAGAATATGGCTTAATTAGCCCAAGCCCGGCCCGCCAAGCCAAGCCGGCGCGCGCGCGGGCTTTAGCCCTCCCAAACCCACTTGGACCTTGGTCCTTGCCCGTTTACACATTTGGGTATCCCCAAGGGACCCCAACCCCTTTTGAGTTTTTGGGCTTTATTAAGTGGCTAATTTCCCTTCATTTTTTTCAATGTGGGATAGCATTCTTAAATGCTTTCCCAATCCTAGCTTCAACTATTTTAAGTGGCCAACTTTGACAATTAATTTCTCATTCACCCGAAATTGTATTCATTCGAGTGAATACACTATTCACACATACTTTCGGAGTAGAATGCATTAATGCCAAATTCAAATTGTAACCCACTTAAATAATTTCTCAAACTTGGTCAAATACCAACATGCTAGGAATACAATTTTCTAAAAATCCCTCACATGAATGAAATTAATGCAAATGATATGCAGACACTTTCCAAGAGTTTCGGCGAACACAAATTGCATCAAAATAGGTAGCTTATGGCTTTGAACCTTCCTTAGAGATATACTGTCGGATTTACTTAGCTAATCAGTGTACATGATGTATTGAACTGTTCAGCTGTTAGTGTAAACCAAGACTATAATGTTCTCACAATATGTCTTCTAACACTTTTTAATTCTCACGGTTGTGTCCATTCTGGCCTTGGACACCATCTTGGATTCATAAGCGTTTTCATTTGAAGCAGCCCGTCTTCACGCTTACATAGGTGATCTCCTGTTTCAGAGTATCCTGCCATACTCCACTTTTTAGTTACAAGAATCATTAAAAGGTAAACCTTAGCCTAGTACCCTATCAGCAGGGAGCATCTGTCAATCACGGGAATGAGTTGGAGGTGTCTCCTAGATGCTCGTTTGAATCTTCATAACTTAGTTGTCCTATTGAACCAAGTTCTTGGGATCTCCAGTCATCAAGGTTAGGTTACCGCTATGAAGACTCTTAATTTGTGGGTTTTAATCCCATCCCCCTTGACAAGCAGTATACTTGATCTCTTGGTAATCCTTTAATCAACGGATCCGCCAAATTCTCCTTTGATTTCACATAATCAACTGAGATTATACCACTAGAGATCAACTGCCTAATTGTGTTATGTCTTCTACGTATATGTCTTGACTTACCATTGTACATTTTGCTTTGTGCCCTTCCAATTGCTGACTGACTATCACAGCGTATAGCAATTGTAGGCACTGGCTTAGGCCAGCACGGAATGTCCTTTAAGAAATTGGGGAGCCATTCTGCTTCTTCTCCGGCTTTGTCTAGAGCTATGAACTCTGACTCCATTGCAGATCTAGCAATACAGGTTTGTTTTGAGGACTTCCAAGACACATCAGCTCCTCCTAAGGTAAAGACATAACCACTTGTGGATTGTGTATCCTTTGTATCTGATATCCAGTTAGCATCACTGTACCCTTCTAATACAGCTGGATATCTCGTATAGTGCAATCCGTATTTTGAGGTATATTTTAGGTATCTAAGAACCCTCACTACAGCTTTCCAATGGTCCTTCCCTGGATTGCTTGTAAATCTACTCAGTTTGTTAACTGATTGTGTAATATCCGGGCGTGTGCAGTTTGTGATGTACATCAAACTGCCTATAATCCTCGAATATTCTAATTGAGACACAGGATCACCATGGTTTTTGCTTAAATGCAAACTTAAGTCCACTGGTGTTTTAGCTGGAAGACCATCATAAACTTTGAATTTTTCAAGTATTTTCTCAATGTAATGGGATTGTGACAAAGTAATGCCACCAGATATCCTAGTAATCTTAATTCCTAGTATTACATCTGCTATTCCCATCTTTCATGTCAAAGTTTTTCTTTAACTTTCTTTTAGTATTCACGATTATCTAGTGACTACTTCCCATGATAAGCATGTCGTCAACATAGAGACATACTATAACATATGCATTAGGTGTGCCTTTTATGTAAACACATTTGTCGCATTCATTGATTTTGAACCCGTTTGACATCATGGTTTTGTCAAACTTTTCATGCCACTGTTTGGGAGCTTGTTTAAGTCCATACATCGATTTAACTAATCTGCACACCTTTTTCTCTTGTCCGGGAACAACAAATCCTTCTGGTTGTTCCATATAGATTTCTTCTTCTAATTCACCATTTAAGAAGGCCATTTTTACATCCATTTGATGTATCTCGAGGTTGTACAAAGCTGCAATAGCAATGAGAACCGTAATGGAAGTTATTCTAGTTACAGGTGAATACGTATCGAAGAAATCAAGGCCTTCTCGTTGTTTGAAGCCTTTAGCTACCAACCTAGCCTTGTATTTATCTATAGAACCATCTGCTTTATATTTTCTTTTGAGAATCCATTTACAACCTAGTGGGTTAGTACCAGGTGGCAAATCCACTAATTCCCAAGTGTGATTTTGCATGATGGAGTCTATTTCGCTATTAATAGCTCCTTTCCATAAAGGAGCATCCAGGGAAGACAAGGATTCTTTAATTGTCCTCGGTTTGTTATCTAAAATGTATGTTAGAAAATCAGGACCAAAATCTTTAGCTACCCTGGCCCTCTTACTTCGTCTGGGTTCTTCACTAGACTGATTGTTGTCATTCGCAGCTTCATAAGCCCTTTTATTAGAAATGTCTTCTTTTTCCTTTCCTTTTTCTTTACAAGGAAAAACATCCTAAAAAAAGATAGCATTTCTAGATTCAATGACCGTATTTTCATTTATATCAGAAATTGTTGATTTGTGTACGAAGAATTGATATGCACTACTGTTATAAGCATATCCAACAAATATGCAATCTACTATTTTAGGCCCGATTTTAACTTGTTTTGGCTTAGGTATTTCTACTTTAGCCAAGCACCCCCACACTTTAAGGTATTTGTAGGAAGGCTTGTGACCTTTCCATAGTTCATGCGGTGTTTCTTTCTTATCTTTGTGCGGGATTTTATTCAAAATGTGGTTAGCTGAAAGTACAGCTTTCCCCCAAAAGTTTTGAGGTAACCTTGAGTTTATCAACATAGCATTCAGCATTTCTTTAAGTGTTCGGTTTTTTCTTTCAGCAATACCGTTAGATTGTGGTAAATAAGGTGCAGTCGTTTGATGAATGATACCCATTTCTGCGCAAAATTCTTCAAACGGTGCTCCATATTCTCCGCCTTTATCCGAGCGTATTGCTTTAATTTTCTTGCTAAGTTGATTCTCTACCTCAACTTTATAGTTTTTAAAAGCTTCTAAGGCCTCATCTTTGCTACGAAGCAAATAAATATAACAATATCTTATGCAATTGTCAATAAAAGTAATAAAGTACTTTTTCCCACCTCTAGTTTGCACAAATTTTAAGTCACATATTTCAAGAGCTTCCTGCTATGAATGATGGTGTGAGTGTTTGTGTTTGAAATAAATTGAATAGGATGAAATACTTCAATTGGAAATTGAAAACAAATTTTTATTTGGGCCATTGTTGACTGGCTAGTGATGTTGAAATCAATTTCTCAGTTGGGTCGTAGTTGAGTGGGGACGTCTAATGAGCTTAGTTTTTTTGTTGCAATTAACTCTTTTTTTTTTTTTTATATGGGCACATTTCAGCCTATAGTAATGGACTAAGACCAATTGGTACGGAATGAGGTGTTGGATCATTTAACCAACGTCCAGAGTTCGAATTCTGGTGTTGTGAATGGAGCAATTGGGTTGGAAGGATCGCTCCCATAATGAGTCTTTACAGTACCCGATCCGGATTAGTCGGCCAATGAGTCGGAACCTAGTGGTTAATACCAAAAAAAAA
The DNA here is from genome assembly GCA_026212405.1 of Petrea volubilis. Classification (NCBI taxonomy): domain Eukaryota; kingdom Viridiplantae; phylum Streptophyta; class Magnoliopsida; order Lamiales; family Verbenaceae; genus Petrea; species Petrea volubilis. The sequence continues at coordinate 6,354,158 of CM047874.1, read as the reverse complement.
AAAAAAAAGGACTAAGATTTTAAAATATAATTTTTTTTAATTAGTGAGCTATTGTAATTGATATTTATTTTGATTGTCGGTGACCATATATATATATATAGTAGGTAATTGAAAATTTTACAATTAAGGTTATGCTGTATATATTTAAGCTAAATAAGTAAAATGCTATGCTATAATTAAGGCCTTAAAGGTAATCTTGACCGTAGAGGAATATTCTGAGTATAAAGTTTATCATCAAGGCCAGTTTTTTGTAACTTTTTTTTTTGTGGTTTTATCCACTCAGTTCCGGGTCAATTTCCATCAAATTTTTAATGAAAAACGTCACGTGTTATCCCACCAATTATGTTTAAAAAACAACCACAATTATTAAAAAAAAAAAATGCAAGCTGATCTTCCTTCATAATTGTCCTTCCTCCCAAACTGATTTTATACCTTGAATTTTCACAGAATACGGCACGGGGGACATGGGTTCGACGCAAGGGGATGTACATAGTTACGGGATTCTTCTACTGGAGATGTTCACGAACATAAGACCGACCGATGATGCATTCAACGACAATTCCAATCCTCACAACTTTATTAGCAGTGCCTTACCAGACCGTATATTGGACATTCTTGATCCTGACATTGTGCAATGTATCGACACGAACAGTGATAGGATTAATGATTCTCTAATGTCTGTCTTAAGCATTGGAGTGGAATGTTCAAAAGAATTTCCAAGGGATCGAATGCACATGACAGATGCTGTAACTGAGTTGAACAAATCAAGGACAACATTTCTTGCTGAAATGATGAGTTGACACTATAGTAACATAAATTTTCGAATGATTAGACCGGCAACGGCAGATCTTCACCAAAACTTCTAGGGGGCCAAAATAATTAATTGTAAATTTTGTTAAAAAAAATTAGCATATTTGATTGTACACTTTGATCATTGGAATTTGGATTGACGGGAATCGAAGATGCTAGAGTCTATATTTTTATCATCTTTCTCATAAGTTACTTTTTCAATGAAAGAATTAGTTCTTTTATACTTGGTTATTTTGCTCTCTTAACCTTTAAATATTTGCATAGACATCAAAATAATTAATAAAAATTCCAATTAATGTATTAATCAACTAATTCTCAATATAATTCTTTACCACTCTGAAGATCATTTAACAATAATATATATATATATATATATAAGGATAACACACACACACATACACATATCCTTAGGAATTAGGATAACATCAATTGAAAAAAAGAATACCAATAGAAAAGTATTCAATAAAATAAAACCCAAAAGTTATTTGACGATTAAATGAGCAAAAATATAAAAGAAAATAAAAAAAAAGATGATAAGCAAAATACTTGTTGCTTCAGTTACCCCCCCAAAAAGGCAACCAGTTGCTTCTTCTTCAACGGTGGCCAGGTCCGGGGTGAGAGAGAAATTTCGAGAGCTTGCTGCTATGAGTGATGGAATGAGCGTTTGTGTTTGAAATGAATTGAATAGGATGAAATCCTTCAATTGAAAATTGAAAATAATTTTTTATTTGGACCGTAGTTGATTAGCTAGTGATTTCGAAATCAATTTCTCAGTTGGGTCATAGTTTACTGGTGATGTCTAATGAGCTTAGTTTTTCTGTTGCAATTGATTATATATATATATATATATATATATATATGGGCACATTTCACTTCTTCTATATATATATTGGCCTATAGTAATGGACTAAGATTTTAAAATATAATTATTTTTTTTTAATTTGTGAGCTATTGTAATTGATATTTATTTCGATTGTTGGGGACAATATATATATATATATATATAGTTTTAGCCACCCGATTTCGATTAATTGGCCGATTAATTCGAATTTGAGTACTGCAAATGTTGAATATGATAGAAACATTGTTGAATTGTGAAATATCATTTTTAATAAAGGCATCAAATCTATTCCGTTAACCATTTATGTCATAAAACTCAACAACCTAGTGCCTTTTATTCGTAGACTAACGAATACATAATGACAGATATGGTTTCAGGGTGATAAAAATAAGTCAATGCATCAATTGTTTGTGTGAAAGAGAAATATCAATGCAAGCATTATTTGATATTTAGACTTCTTACACTCTTACTCAAATCTCAGAAGTGCTAGTTAACAATTTGTCGAATCAACTTAATGCTAACCGCTGACTATTGAATTCGATAGAGTGAATTTCTCTATATATAGCATACATTGGACAAGAAAACCAACCAAGAGAACCAAAAACATGGCAAAGCATTCCATCATTGTATCATTTATCATCATATTTTTCTTCCAATTGCTTACTACTCCAGCATCATGTTCAAACAGCGAGACCGATCTACTCGAACTGTTAGCCTTCAAGGCTGCCGTAGTTCATGATCCACTGATGGTTATGAGCTCATGGAACGAAACAGTGCATTTTTGTACATGGAAAGGCATTTTGTGCAGCAAAAGGCATCAAAACAGGGTAGTATCTATCAGTCTGAGGTCCCAGGGCCTGGTGGGATCCCTTTCACCACATTTAGGTAATCTTTCTTTCCTCAGAACCCTCACTTTACAAAACAACAGCTTCCAGGGCCGAATCCCGGAAGAAATTGGCCGCCTAAAGAGGCTCGAGTATCTTGAATTAAGCAACAATTCATTCGGTGGCATGATACCCAGAAATCTGTCCCAGTGTACAAATCTTCAATATCTAAATTTGATTGGTAACAACCTCACGGGAACAGTATTGCCCGAGATAGGTTCTCTTGTCAACATTCAATATCTTGGATTATCCCGAAACAAACTTACTGGCACCATCCCTGTTGCCATAGGAAACCTGACATCTCTCATTCGCCTTTCGTTAGCAGCATGTTTCATGCAAGGAGGTATTCCAGAATCATTTGGCCAGCTCCGCAGACTAAACTTCTTCCAATTAACCCAGAATAACTTAACTGGTACTGTTCCTTCTGGTCTTTTCAATATATCTAGTGTGAATACATTTGGCATCGGCTCTAATCAACTTCAAGGGACCATTCCCCCTGATATAGGCTTTACGCTTCCTAATCTGAGATATTTTGATTTGGGGGACAACCTATTTACTGGGATGGTTCCATTGTCCCTGTCAAATGCTTCCTTGCTTGAAACTTTAGCTCTATATGGAAACAAGTTGACAGGGCCAATGCTCCAAGATTTTTCCAGGCTCGAAAATCTTCAATACTTGGAGCTGACAACCAATAATATTCAAGACGATCTCAGCTTTATTTCAACTCTGTCGAATTGCACAGCATTGCAGGTTCTTGATGTGTCTAATAATCTTCTTTATGGGACATTGCCCAACTCCATTGCTAATCTCACCAGTGGGTTGGGTTACCTTCTTTTAAATGGCAATCAAGTAAATGGAGGCATTCCTTCAGTCATTGGGAACCTCCAGGGCCTTTCTTTGCTGAACGTTTCTGATAATAATCTTGTTGGGTCGATTCCTTTCACAATTGGGACGCTTGGTAAATTGCAGCACCTAGATTTTGGAGCAAACCAATTCACGAATGAGCTACCATCTTCACTAGGTAACTTGACTTTGTTGAACTTTTTATTCTTAAGCAGAAACAACATATCTGGAAGTATACCTGAAAGTCTCAGTAATTGTACCAAGCTGTTAAGCTTGGATCTCTCTCACAACAGACTCACCGGCACAATACCAAGTGAACTACTGAGCCTTGCCTCCCTTTCGATCTTCCTAAATCTGGCCCACAATGCCTTGACAGGGCCTATTTCTCCTGATGTTAGCTTTTCAGATACCCTCGTGGAATTGGATTTGTCTAACAATAGATTATTAGGGCTCATCTCAAACTCATTGAGCAGTGCCACTGGCCTGCAGATGCTTTTCCTGGAGGGAAATTCATTTCAAGGAGAAATTCCTCAAGAACTGAGTGATTTGGAAGGCTTACAAGAGTTAGATTTGTCACAAAATAATTTCTCAGGGGTGATCCCGAGTTTCTTAGGACAGCTTCGGTTAGAAAAACTGATTCTATCTTTCAATAACTTGAAAGGGGAAGTTCCACTGACGGGGGTGTTCCAAAATGGAAGGGCAATTTCACTTGAAGGAAACGATGACTTGTGTGGAGGCATTGCCTCCTTAAAGCTTCCTCCTTGCCCGTCGGCAAATTCTAAGAAGAAAAGAGGCTCTCAAACTCTAGCAAAAATCTTGACCCCTGCTGTGGTCGGTGGAGTCATGATTATTTCAGCTTGTTTATGGATGTTCAATAGTCAAAGAAGAGTACCTAAAACAAATCAATTTCCATCATTCAAGGGACAGGTTTTAAGGCTTTCTTATGCTGATCTGCTGAAAGCAACAGGCGGGTTTTCTGAGGCTAATTTGGTTGGGGCTGGACGATTTGGATCCGTTTACAGAGGAATCCTCGATGAAGGGAAGACAAAGTAGCTGTAAAGGTTCTCAATCTCCATGTCAGAGGAGCCTCTAAGACTTTCATTTCAGAGTGCAATGCACTAAGAGGTACAAGACACAGAAACCTTCTCAAAATACTGAGCATCTGTGTGAGCTCCGATTTCCGAGGGAACAATTTCAAGGCATTGGTTTATCAGTTTAAGTCTAATGGAAGCTTGGAGAACTGGCTGCACCAGCATGCAGAAGAAGGCGAAGATACAAGGAATCTTAGTTTGACGCAAAGGCTAAACATTGCCGTTGATATCGCATCTGCAGTCGAGTACCTGCATAATGGTACTGATTCAACCATAGTTCATGGAGATTTGAAGCCGAGTAACATTCTTTTGGACGAAGACATGACAGGCCATGTCGGCGATTTCGGATTAGCCAAAATCATTTCAAACATATCAAGAAACTTCGCCGCTCGTGAAAGCAGCTCAGCTGCCATCCAGGGGACCATAGGCTACATTGCTCCAGGTACTGTTCCTGATCATTTCTTGTGAAAACTATGCCAAGATTTTATTTATTTTTTCAGCTAAGCCTATATACATTTGACTCTTTGCTCAGAATACGGCATGAGCGGCATGGTTTCGGCACAAGGGGACGTGTACAGTTATGGTATTCTTCTCCTGGAAATTTTCACGAACCGCAGGCCGACAAATGATGCATTTGGTGAGGAGCAGACAAATCTTCACAATTTTGTCTGCAATGCCTTGCCGGACCGGGCTGTGGAGATTGTGGATCCATTTTTGCATCAACAAGTTAACAACAACTGGGATTGCGTGGTTTCTGTGTTAAGAATTGGAGTGGCATGTTCAAAGGAGCTTCCCGGGGATCGAATGTCGATGACAGATGTTGTCAATGAGCTGAAAAAAATCACAAATGCGTTTTCTAGTTCAAATGTCAATGGAAATCGTGTTTAACACTTAACTACAAGCCTCTGTTTTTCTTTCTTTCTTTTTTCTTTTTTTTTTTTGTGGTAAAACAGTTAAATCTTAATGTCCCCGAATAGGATTGTCAATACATTTTCGTAACAGAAGACATCAAAAACAGTATTATGTTGGTCATGTCCTATTCCTTTGTTTTACATATATGCTTTTGTTCTTTTTACTTCAAATGAAAAAAGAGTTTTGTTTTTTAGTTTATGATTTTTTTATAAATAAAGAGCTACATATTAAATATCATTCAATTACATTAATACTCTCACATTAACAATAAATTATTAAATACAAAAAAAAATATACTATATAGTTGACTTAATAGCCATTTAACAAGCTAAATAACTCATACCAACATTTATGAAACTAAACAAACTCAAACGCTCAAAAATCTTGATGGAACGCCTCTGCCTTCGACCTTACTATTAAAACAAAGCTTCATTGGCGTCTTATTAGTATAAAAATATTGACGTCGCCGCTAATTCTTGATATTTGAAGTTAGAAAATTTAATTCCTAAAGTTTTAATTCGTCGCATTATGTCTTTTATATTATAAATTGATAATATATCAGTTCCACCGATGAATTATCCAGCCAAATGTCAATGAAAAGCACATTTTTTAAGTGTGTTTTTTGTTAGTTCTAGTTTTTAATTACATATAGGTCTTTTTTTTTTTTCCCTAAATTACAATGCACCCCTCTGGCCCAACAACAAACCTAAGCCTAATATATGAAGCCCAAGCCCAACAAGTATCCCATGTGCGATTCCCATGCTATACATGAACCGGTCGCCCAAAGAATTACTGGAATTGCAACTAGCAAAGCCTGGTCTCCAATCTCCTCGTTTTTCTTCCAATCTCCGCATTTGCCCTAGAAAATTCTGTTTACGGGATCCTGAAATGGCGATGAACAGCGGGCTCAGATCATGCGCTTCAAAGCTGCTCAATTCTTCCCCATCAATTGCTCCCAAATCGGGTATGCCCCTTTTAAAATTTGTTTAATTTACGGTTTTCTTTCACTTGGTGATGTTTTTGCGGAGCTGTTTCGTTGATTTGTTTGTTATCTTCTGTAATTTTGTGTTTCCATGTGCGAATCTTGGAGTCGATCATAGAATGTTGTGCAAGATTACGTTTCTAAAGGTATTAAGCCAGTTTGTTCCTTTTCGTTGATTAATGGTTGACCTTGATTCTCTGGCATTTTTTATGTTTGTCCTTCATTAATGGGTACTTATCAGTGAATGTTAAAAGATTTAGTTTGGCTCGGTGGAAATGGATGGGAAAAACAGGTTGTTTTCTTTGCATAATTATATCTTTTGGTCGATATGACATGAAATGCTGCACGGACTCTGTATCCGTGAACCGTGTGTACCAGGGATTAACTGCCCCATCTGTGCACGACAGGTTTCATGTGATTTAAGGATAGCAAAGGACTTAGATATAATCCAAAAGGGTTCCAGAAGTATGGTTTGTTTCTAGCCAATTTGCTGCGGCGATGATTAATTAAATTATCCCCTTCTTTTTCATTTTGTGGACATTGATTTTCAAATTTTCGCCTTTTTTCTTCATTTTGTTGACACTGTTTTTCAATAAAAGAAAACTTTGTATATCACAGACTGGCATAATTTGTATTTGAGTAAAGTAATGTAAAAAAGCCTATAACATGGAAATAAATAGACCATGTTCACTTATCATGATGAAATCAATACTAATTGGTTCTATTCTCAATTTGTATTGTTCATAATGATTAAATTATATCTGATCTTGTTTCCACTCGTCTAGTTATTCTCAATACTATTTTTAAGTATTGGATTTTCTTATTTTTCTTTCTGCTCTCGAATAAAAGAAAACCTCATTGACGCCAAACGTCTAGCTCTCGAAAATGCTTCCTTTTAATTTTCCAAATGTTTTGACTTATGATTGTTGTCAAATTAGGCTTAGTGTTCGTTAGACACTTTGTTTTATACTTGTTTGTTTGTGCATTGAAGACATGGAATGAGTTAGTTGCCTGGTGAAAGCTGATGTTGAACCATGGGCATTTCATTTGATTGTGATTGGCTTGTTTTCCTGTATAATATATGTTACTTGGAGCAAATAATCATATGCGATTTGTTGCTTTGCTCTCATGTTTTCGGTTGGTTTCATCATTTCTTATCTTTGTCTTCTATTGATGAGATCTTTGTCTTTTATATGGTGCATTAGAAATGATTTAAAAGGATGTACAGTTGAAAATTTCGATGCTGTCTTCAATTAGTTTTCTCTTGTCCCTCTACTTTTTATTCTTGTGGATGTTTAGGGGTATCTTTAGTGATTACCTGCCTCGAAGCATGTCTAATGATGTGTTGTTTCAGTGTCAACTATGATACGGAGTGATATTTTAAGTTTTCATGTGTTGAAATCTTGTGGAAACCATCTCGTATACTGAACATCAGGTTTATGTTGAATTGTGTTGATTTCATGTAAATTTTTCGAATTACTGCAGACAAAACCTAGATAAGATAGAATTGTCCAGCAAATAAAGTTTTTGTTCTTCTGTTTTCAAGTTGATACTGACCGCAATTTCATGACCATATGTTGCCAATGCTAGCAACTTACATTTGTGGTGGCTGAGTTGACTCCGATGATAAATAAATGATGTTGAGCTGGTAGTAAATGGAGTAATTTGAGTGGTATTTATTTCTGTTGTTTTCTTGTTATCAAAGTGGGCATTACTACAAAAGTAAAATTGAGGTGGATGGACATGTATCAATATTTTGATTAAATTAAATGGTGGTGCTACCCTGGTATAGTTTTATTCATGTAGAATGTGGTTTTTTAGATGATTTGTTGCAGAGCTTTCTTGATTTCTTCTAACTGTTAACTTCAAATTTTGTGTTTACTATTCTATGCTCTTCTTGTAATATGCTGTGTTCCAAATGTATGGCATGGATACTGGAATTTGGGTTATACTATGTCAGATTGAATAGTATGTTGTGTAGAAACTATCTGGAGCTGTGGCATAAAATACGTGGAGGATCTGAATTGTGGTACATTGGATTGAATAATGTGTTGTGTGGAAACTATCAAGTGGTGTTGAGATGATCAATTGAACTTCAATTTGGCCAATTTGTCCATCTAGGTGCATTTGGACAACCTTAATGGCCTCAATAATTTGTTATCTACTGTTTGTCGAGTCCAATCATTTGTACCCCCTCCCCCCTACCTCTCATCTTCTTGAAACCTGTACCTAACTAGCCCTGTTAGTAACTCTCTCTAAACATGTGTGTGTGATATGCAAGAGTTAGAAGTCTAAAACTATGAATCTACTTGTAGGACAAACAATAACCTAAGTTTCTGCATAGCATGAATAGTAGTTTCATTATAAATAAGAACAAGGAAATAAGTTGAAACTTGAAACTAATCTATGCTGAGAGAACCATTTCTCCTTACTGAGCAAGCATTACTTGGTTAATATTATAATAATCTTGACCTTGTTTGCTATGGCTTGTCAATATTTTGGCTTAAAGGCTACTTGGTTCCCATACAGTGAGTAGGGGGATTCACTCCACTAGTGTGAAGAAGATGGGAGGAGGACATGGGCATGACGAGCCTTACTATCTTCACGCAAAGCACATGTACAACTTGGACAGGATGAAAAATCAGAAGCTTAAGATGACTCTTGGTGTTTTTACTGCATTCACCATCGGTGCTGTTGTCCCCGTCTATGCAGTCATCTTTCAGCAGAGGAAGACCGCTTCAGCGTAATTTTTCTTGTTGAATCCCTTTTTGCTGTAATAACGAAGACTATTTGAGATGCTTTGGCTAGGCAAGAGACAGGAATCTTGTTTCAGAAGAATTGACCGGTTTTTAAGCGTCCGCTTTGCTGGTTGCTTTTATGTCTGGAAATAGTTGTTTTCTTTCTGCTTTATCAATAATCAGATTTCTCGCATATTTCCTCACCATATTACTGGTTTTTTTTAGATTGTGGTCCTTGGTTAACGTGTATAACTTGGTGAAAATTATTGCCGAAAGCATTCTATACTAGAAAAATCCCACCCGTTACGATACATGTTGCGTCGTGACATTAAAATACAGATTTGGTGGCATGTACTTATTGTTGACTTTGTTAACATTGAAATTGCACTAATTATGAATCATGTGGTTCAATAAGCAACAGTTTTAGCTGAGTAGTGCATTCTTTGCATCTAGTATTGCTGAAGCTATTGTACACAGGAGAATTTGAATAAATTTTCTATTACAAGTAGAAATTACCCCTTCCTTATTTGGTTGTGATGTCTTTGCTGTGGGGGACTGCGCAAGATATTGCTTTTTCGGAAATTTAATGTACATTGTACGATATCTTCAAATATTGATGTACAGTCAAAAAAAGATGCTCCAGCTGTATATGATAACCCCTGGAATCATCATGATATTTTTTTTGGGTGGACTTATTCAACAGCATATTGCCTGTACTGTACAGCAAAGAAATGAACGGTTTGAGGTGGTCAATGGTACATATAATTGATCTTTGGGTTTCATATTCAACACTTATTGTGAAATTGCTTGTCTACAAGCATTAAGAAAATAAAACGAGAGGTTTTATTAGTTGATTTTTGAATGTGATGATGCTCAAATCTATTGCCAAATATGGAGGTTTGATCCTGTGAGATATTGTCTCGCACTTAAGAGGTCATGGGGTTTTGTTTTTCTGTGCGATATTGTCTCGCATTTGAAGGCGATGGGGTTTAGTTTTTTTGTATAAAAAGATGCATCACAATGTCAGATAGGGAAGTCAGTTTATAAGCAGAACAAATTCCTTTAATCCGTTTTGCTATGAAACAAGAATACGATATCATCACTCTACTTGAAACCACAACGGCATTAACTTGTGGAGTCCAGATGAAATGAGCACATGTAGTATTAGTATTTTACTTTATTTTTATTATTATATTCTAATCCAACGAGTTACAAGATAGATATTAATTCGTATAATTCTCGAAAAATTGTCACAGCCATCAGTGGCTACTTTTCTGCAATTATTAGAATCATAATTATCCGTTAATTTGTGGGGTTAATCATATCCAAAAGGGACAAATGTCTTGAACTAATCTCTATCTATCCGAGTTGCTTTTAATTGTTAAGTCTAAAATAGTAGCCATTGAAGAAAAAAAAAGGTGAGGGATCCAATGAATTAGTGAAGGGGATTGGACATTTCAGAAAGAGAATCAAAGGGAAGAGAAAAAGAAAGTAGCATGCTTTTCTGAAAACAGGCTATGAGAAAGAGAGACAAAATAAGGTGACTTTGCTCCTCTTTAATTCCCATCGTTTCTTGCCTTTGATCTTAAGTATCATTTCCTGCTTATATGCTATATCTATTTGTATATATATCTAACTGAATTATCAATCGTTAAATCAAATATAATAATATCAGACTTTTCGCTTTACGGTATCTTGATATGTTTATTGACTCGTTTATAACTACTTAAGTATATATACACAGAGGAAATCACATATAGTATTATCAGACTTTTCGCTTTGCGGTATCATTATATTTTTATTGGCTCGTTTATAACCACTTAAGTATATATATACATAGAGGCATGGAGGGTGTGGTCGCCTCCTTTTAAGTTCATATTGAACTAAATTTTACATATTTTTCTTTTTTTGAAAAAAATTTAAATTTTGTCCTGCCTTCCCCAAATCACAAAGATATTTTTGATATTTTATTAAAAACAATTTGATCTTTTAACCCCGTTCCTCTACATAATGACCAAGCAAAATGGGAATCCCCCGAGATAATGTTCAGAATTTCATTTGTCCTCCTCCATAATGGTACAAATAATTTTATACTTAGCAAAAATTGAATTTTGTTTACCAAAAGTTAAATTGTTGACTCAATCCTAGGAAAATTCCCTAAATAATCTATGCCCGAGATGGTGCCCAAGGGTGTTGAAAGGTGCAGATGCCCGCGATGGTGTCTTAAGGGATTGAAAGGTCAAAGGTGCCGTCCACCGCCGCATCCCTACCCCAAACAATAATAATAATAATAATAATAATAATAATAATAATAATAATAATAATAATAATAATAATAATAATAATAATAACTACTTTATATAAAATCGCTCTTTATATGTATTTTCATCAACATGTGAGATTCAACTTTCCCAAAATAATAAAATTATTCTTATCTTTCTTCTATTATAAAAGTGTGAAGTTTTTTGGAATTTTCGATTCGCCTTAAATATCTTTCAATAGTGCTTATTTTAAGGGTAATTATGTCAATTAATAATTTATCAATCATCAATTTTATTTGAATTAGCAATTTATATTGTATTTATGTAAATTAAAAATTTATCCATCATCAATTTTATTTTGAATTAGAATTTTATTACTTTTTAATCTTTTAATTATAATTAGAGTCCAAGAAGAATTAGGATTAAACTTCTTTCAGTATTTGTTCATGGATTAAATCGAGTTCAACAAGAATTAGGATTGAATAGCATTATGTCTATATATTTCAAATGTAAACTTCTTTAATTTGTAGGAAACAAAAATTATACAAGTTTTAACACATCATCCCCAAACTCCCGCACTTGCGCAGGCACAAGTTATCGCAACTCTTCAATTGGTGGTAATTTTCATTAGCTATTTGTTCTTTTGTTTTCTTATTTTGTGTCATCACTCATTTTTTCTTCGTCTTATTTTTGGCATCGTTACACTATATCTAAAGAATCACACATACAAATTTTCTCGTAATTGTCTCCCCCCCCCCCCCCCCAAGCACCAACTAACATTACTTGCGAACTTAGGGGTTGTAGTCTAAACATGAAACTATTGATTGCTTTTGAATTTTTAATTTTGTTTGAATTTATAAATTAATAAAATAGTATAGATTAAATGCAATAAACTCATGGAGAAGGATAGAGAACTCTATGATTTAATTAGGGGTGGGCGTTTGGATCGGGTACCCAAAAAATTTCGGGTATCCGACCTGACTAATGCAATTTAATTAAATTTAATTAAATTGGTGGAATACATATACATATATGCATTGTATAGAATGATAAAAATATTTTATTTTGATTTTGTCTAAATAATTGAGATATTCAATAACACCATATTGTTTTATCTAGTCATGAATATTATATCCACTTATGTGGAGCTAAAGTATTTAATTGTCTAATTAAGATATAATGCTAGCAATTAAATGTAGAGGTGTTATTTGGTTGTTGCTATTTAATTTTTTTTCTAAATACGACATACAATTAATATTTCTAAAATTGTTCTTACAATATGCCATGTATTTGTTATTTCATTTAAATTAATAGTAGCAAATTGGTACTACTTACTTTTCTTTTGTAGTTTCTAAATTAAAAAATATATTAATATTTTAAACAATTATATAAAAATTATCACTCTATTTTTGCATATTTGAGGGTCCACAAGAATTATAAGCCTATATTTAATTTATTTTATATATTAATTGTAAAAAAAGTTATTTTATGTCGGGTACCCAAAATTTCGAGTACCCGACCCGATTAATCCAAACCCGAGAAAAACCCTACCCGCACCCACCCCTACGTTTAATACTGGACATGAGTTAATAAAATAGATTAGAATAAGTGCCTTTGTAAAATAAATATAAGATATAATTTGATTACATATTGTTTATAAGTCTGACCGGTCAAACCAATTCCTAAAGGGATCTAACAAAGGAGTATGATGCAAGGTTGTGAAGACTTATCTTAATCTCAATTGTTCCATTTTTTTTGTTATGCTTCTAATAATCTGCTACTTCCCTTGCGAGTATTATAGGTTCAACAAAATTGGTTCTTCGCATGGATATGGCAATCCAAACTTACGAAGACATAATGAGATTACATAGAAAATGGATTCCTTTGGGATTTTCTTCATGGTTAGTAATTTCGCTTTTAATTTTTACTAAATCCCATGATCACTTCAAAATTATCCTTATGTATATATGCGGGCACTAGAAAAATACACGTGTTTTGCACGTGTATAATTATTTTCAAAGAGTGTAATTATTTTCAAAATGCTATACGTATGAATTTTTTAAATCATTGCATGATTTGAAAATTACTAAAACAAAGAAAAATTATAATATTACTCTTTAAAAAGTTTCGTAATTATAATATTTTAAAAATAATTATATACGTACAAATTACATACATTTTTCTAATATGCTAAAAAAATTCAAACTCGCCACCTGATGTGGTCGGATTTTGGCCTGCGGTACACGTCACTTCGATCTGGGAGCAAGTGTCCGAATCCGGTCAGGTAGATCCGAGCAAGAGTGTCTGATTGCTGGTCGGGTTCTATTCTGCAAGGATGGAACATACGTGAGACTAGCCGGAAGTGTCTCCGGCGAAGACCCTCCGACGCTCAAGTCAGAATTCGGGCAGGTAAAGGGCGAGTAGTAATCAAGTAATAATCAGTGTATCAATGGATAAAAGTGTCTTATCCAATGAATAGTGTCGCCGTACTATTTATAATAATAAAAAATAGGTGGGCCGGACCAGAATTAGGTTGGCCCAATCCCGTTGCTGGTGACGGGCGTTCCCCATGACGCGCTGTGGGCGCGTGAAGTGCATTCCTTGCTCAAGGAGGGTGTCAAGGCATTGACTCCGAGGATAAAGAGTTGCCGACATCGATCATGTCATTTTATCGAGGAGATGTGGTGAGCTCTGGCCGAACAAGCCCGTCAAGAAAAAGACCATGGGGCCTGATCGAGATAGGTCTGACACGTGGCAGCAGGAGGATGGCGGCATGTGCTGAATCGGATCCGACGTGTGAGCTGAGGAGGCGCGTACGTGGCCAAGGCAGGTTTGGCCACATCATTAGCCCCCCCAGTTCTTGGTTTGACCGATTTTCGAAATACGGGCAGACCGGGAACTGTCCGAGGAAATAGCGCATACGATTTCGCTCAGGAATTATCGATCAGGCGTTGGCGGTAACTTCGAAAACTGACCGTTGGGATGTGACCGTTGGTAATAATTACTGGCGTCTGTTGGACTTCCCGAGGAGTATTTTTACCGTCCTATAAATAGGGGCTCCGGGCGAGGCTACAGGCGCGTCATTTTGCAATCGAGCTGAGGTTTTACTCCGAGCATAATCTGAGAGCACCGAGCACCCGGGAATCATTTCGAGCAGACAAATTCTTCTTTTGACCAGCCAAACCTAGGTACTCCCCTTTTTCCGAACTGTTACTTTCTTGCTTTTCATTTTCGTTAGAGAAAACAATCCTTAGATATGAGCCAATCCATGAATAGCTCGGATAGTCAAAATAGGATGGTAGAGTCCCCGATCGAAGGGGGGTTAAGCGATATAAATCTGTCAATCTCCGTGGAGGCAGAGGCCTCTTTTGAGGGGGCATCATCTCGTTGCCCGGGCGAGGCGAGCACCAGTCGGCCCCGAGGGGGTGGTAAGAGCCCGAGCAGGATTGAGGAGATGAGGCGGCGCATGGAGGCGGAGAGGGGAGAGGCACTTCCTCCGTTGGGTGACGTGCCTGAAGTGGTGGTCCCCTCATGGAGGTCCGTTTTCGAAGAGGCGGGTCCATTCGGTCAAAATCCTCACCGGGGGAGAAAGAAGGCGATATCGGGCAACCAAACCTTGGTGAGCTGAGGGAATATCGTTGCGAACAACACCGAACGGGACAGAGAGAAGATAATGAATCATTATATCCGGGACTCGTTCGGTGTGATCTGGCCGAGCAGGGAGGATTCCATCACGAATCCCCCCGAGGGGTGCCTTCCTATTCACTATGCTCATCTCGAGAACGGACTTCGGTTTCCGATCCCGACCTTCATCTCCACTATTCTTAATCGGTTGAACATAAGTCCAATTCAGCTGACCCCCAACTTCTACGCTTCGATATGCGCCTTCGTCATTTTTTGCCGCTGCACCGGGCACACCCCAACCATGGCCAACTTCTCTGACCTGTATCAAGTCAATCATTCGAGCAGGTCATCTCTGGACGACGAGTTTAACTGCTTTTTTGTGAGCGCCAAGAATGGGAGAAAATTGATCGAAACGGCCTCGTCGTCATACGGGGCGGATTGGAAACAGAAATGGTGTTATATACACTCTGCAGATCCATGGCCGGTGAGGAGGGTACATAACCCAGAGGCGAGGAAACTCTCCCTGGCCGGACTGGGATCGAGCAGTTGGACAAGGGAGTGGGTGCTCGGCCAGAAGGCCCTGGGCTTATTAAGCCCCATCTTCCTTACCCAGGAAGGACTCCTAGTAAAGGCTGGTCTTTCACCAGCTAGGCTTGATATCGATCATATTACTTTTGGTATTATTTATTGGATGTTTTTACTCGAATATTCAAGTCTTTATGCTCGATTATCTTCTAATCGGTTGGTTTTCAATTCTGCAGATCTCAGCGTATTAGAAATGGGACGCATGAACTTGATCTCCAAAGTAGCCGGTGGAAGGAGGAGGTCGTCCCCCCCCTCGGAGGAGGCCCGAGCCATAGCGGCCGCCACTGGCGCTCCGAGGATATCGGCCCAGGCGCAGGCACCAGTTCAACCGGCCCGTGGCCCTCGTCGGGAGGCTGCCCTCGATGTGGAGGAGACGCCTCTTGTCCGGAAAAGGAAAGCCCCGGACTCCACGCCACCGACGAGACCAACGGGGCCCACTCCGAAGAAGCCCGTCTCGAAGTCGGCCAAAGGCAAGCGGCCGGCTGATGGCTCCGGGTATTCATCGGAAGAGCTGGAGGTGTTGAACTATCCGGACGCCCCGGAACCTCGCTTCGGCCCCAAATATGGTGACCTCTCTGACCGTAGCATCCTCGGAGGGGCGAGCAAAAAGTTGGCGATGAGGAGCTTCCAAAACGCCATTTTTAAAGCCGATCAGGTCAGCCTCTCCGAGCTCGACGATGCAGAGCTGGCCCTGAGCATCGCCCAGGACATAAACACTCTTCAGCAAAGGGTGTTCCATGGCCTTCGTCGGCTGGAGGTCAGCTGTGCGCGTTGCGACAAGGCCGAGCGGGAGGCTCGAGGAAGCAGCCTCCAGGCGGATTTGGATGAAGAGCGGCAGAAAAATCAAGTCGCTCAACGGGAGATCGCCACAGCGCGGGGGAAGACTCAGGCCCTGGAGGAGCGGCTCGAGAAGCTCGAGCTGGACTTCAAGACCAGGGAGTCCTCGCTGGAGCAAGAGGTTAGCCTCCTGAAAAAGAAGGCCAAGGAGGCCTTCGTGCAGGGCGAAGAGAGGGGTCGCCGTTCGATGAGGACTGAACTGATGGCCTTGGTCCCTGGCTGGGAGAAGGAAGCCGTAAAACGGTTTGTTCGAGGACCTGTGTTCATGAGCTCGAATAATAATTTTAAAATTGAACTTTGGAAAATTTGGTAAACGGGAATCAAGCTTGATACGTAAAGTATTCGATAACAGACTGCGATTTATTCAAAGAGAAAGAAATGACAAAACTCCGAAGAGAATGAATATTTTGTGGGCGAATCACTCATGACCATTTGCGCTCAATCTAATCATACGTAGAACCGTTTGAGGTTCGTGGCGTTCCAAGGACGGGGCAGTTCCCTCCCCGACATGTCCTCGAGGCGATAGGCATTGTTTTTGCAAATCTTGGTCACTTTGAACGGACCATCCCATTTAGGGTCTAACTTTCCCACAGGGTGAGAAACCCCGGCCTTCTTGGTGACCAGATCTTCGATCTGAAATGTCCGGGGATGGACATGGCGATTGTAAGCACGTGCAGTTGATGCCCGGAAGTTATCCAACCTCCGCAAGACGGAATACCTCCTCTCGTCGGCGAAGTCGAGCTCGGTCAAGCGAGCGTCGACGTTAGCGATCTCATCGAAATGAGCAACCCGAGCAGATGGGTACAGCACTTCGGCAGGTATAACGGCGTCGGAACCATAAACTAAGGCGTACGGGGTGTCGCCTGTTGCGGTCCGAGGAGTGGTCTGGTATGCCCAAAGCACGCCTGGGAGCTCGTCGGCCCAATTGCCCTGAGCGTCGGCCAAGGCGGTCTTAAGTCCGTGGAGAATCGTTCGGTTGGTACCTTCAACTTGGCCGTTTGCCTGAGGGTTCCCTACTGAGGTGAAACGTTGCTCGATTTTAAGGCTAGAGCACCACTCCCTCACCCGATGACTTTGGAACTGGGTTCCGTTGTCGGAAATGACGACCCTGGGGAGCCCGAAGCGGCAGATGATGTTTTTCCAGATGAAGATCTTGATAACCGAGTCGGTGATCTTCGCGACGGCATCCGCTTCGGCCCACTTTGTGAAATACTCGACGGCAACTATCATGAACTTCCTTTGCCCTGGGGCTTGAGGGAACGGTCCGAGGATGTCTATTCCCCATTGGTCGAATGGCCAAGATATCTCCACATTTACCATCGGAGCGGCAGGCTGGTGGACTAGGTTGGCGTGCAGTTGGCAGGCTCGGCATCTTCGGACGAAGTCAAAGCAATCTTGCATGAGATTAGGCTAGAAAAACCCTGCCCGAGATACCTTTTTGGCCAAAGACCTTGGCCCAGTATGGTTTCCGCAACACCCTTGGTGTACCTCTTCGATGACCTCCCTGGCCTGCTGTGTGTTCAAGCATCGTCGAGGAGGCCCATCGAAGCTCTTCCTGAACAGGCGCCCTTGCCCGTCGAGGGCGTATTGAAATGCCTGCCGTCGGAGTCTCTTGGCTTCGATGGGTCCCTCGGGGAGTATTCCATCCTTCAAGTAGGCGATTAGTTCTGCGATCCAACCCTCCAGGGGCTCGACGGAGAGAACGCACTGTCGCGTCCCCGACCCGGTCAAGGGTGTTGGCGAACTCAACACGGTTATCCTTCTTTCTTTGGTCCCTCTCACCAAGCTGGCTAGCTTCGACAGTTGATCCGCCCTCTCATTTTCTGTCCGGGGAATTTGCTCGAGAGAGAACTTGGCCAATTTTTCCTTCAACTTGTTGACCTCCTCGAGGTACTTCGTCATCGATGCTTCGCGGGCGTCGTAATTGCCATTGACCTGCTCGGCCACCAACTGCGAATCGGTCAAGGCAACGAGTTCGTCCACGCCCTTTTCCAGAGCAATCTTCATCCCCACGGCAAGAGCTTCGTACTCGGCTTCGTTGTTGGAAACCGAAAATTCAAGTCGAATGGCGAAGTCGAGCTCGTTGCCCAACTCATCCCGCAGATAAACCCCGGCTCCCCCACCTGAGTTCGTGGAGGACCCATCGACCATGAGGGTCCACGGTGTTTTTGGCTCCATTTCTGCCCTCGGGGCCACCTCTGCTAAGAAATCCGCTAGGACCTGGGCATGAATCGCGGTCCGTGGTTGGAACTGGATATCGAATTCGCCGAGCTCGACGGCCCACTTCACGAGCCGACCAGAGACATCGGGCTTGGCCAATACCTGCTTTAGTGGCTCACTGGTCAGGACCACGATGGTGTGGGCCTGAAAATATTGCCTCAACTTCCGGGCGGAGTGGACCAAAGCGAGGGCGAGCTTCTCGATGGCCAAGTAATTCCGTTCAGGGCCTTGGAGGAGCTTGCTGAGGTAATACACCGGGCGGTGTACCCTATCCTCCACGTGCACTAGGACCGAGCTGATAGCATTTTGGGATACCGCCAGGTAGGCATAAAGGGGTCTCCCCGGAATTGGTTTCGACAGCAGAGGGGGCTCGGTCAGGTATCTTTTTAATTCGAGGAGCGCGTGCTGGCATTCCTCCGTCCATTTCCAATCCGGTATCTTCTTTAGTGCTTTAAAGAATAGGAGGTTCCGGCCCGCTGAACGGGATATGAACCGATTGAGGGCGATTACGCGCCCTACTAACCTCTGTACTTCCTTCACTGAGCTAGGCGGATTAATGTCAAGGATGGCGCGAATCTTCGAGGGGTTGGCCTCGATCCCCCTATGGCTGACAATGTACCCGAGGAACTTACCTCCTCGGACGCCGAACGTGCACTTGTTCGGGTTGAGTTTTAGGCCATATTTTCTTAGAATCTCAAATGTTCGAGCAAGGTGCCCGAGATGGTCGGACTCCTACTCACTGCGGACTATCATGTCGTCGACGTAGACTTCGACGGTTTTCCCGATCTCTTCCTTGAACATGAGATTCACGAGCCTCTGGTACGTAGCTCCGGCATTTTTTAGCCCGAAGGGCATCACGAGGAAGCAATACGTCCCCGACGTGACGACGAACGACGTCTTCCCTCGATCCTCCTCGGCCATGTAGATCTGGTAGTAGCCTTGGAAAGCGTCCATCATGCTCATCAACTCGCATCCCGCCGTTGAGTCAACGAGTTGGTCTATCCGAGGAAGGGGATAGTGATCCTTGGAGCAGGCGTTGTTGAGATCGGTGAAGTCGTTGCACATCCGCCATCGGCCATCGCCCTTGGCAACGACGACCACGTTGCATAGCCATTCGGTGAACTGGATTTCCACAATGTAGCCTGCCTCGAGGAGTTTGTTGACCTCCTCCTCGATGATTCGGTTACGAGCCTCGCAAAATATCCTCTTTTTCTGCCTCACCGGCTTGAACGATGGGTCTGCGTTGAGGCGGTGAACAATGACTTCGGGATCGATTCCCGGAAAATCTGAGGCCTTCCAAGCAAAGACGTTGGCATTCGTCCGGAGGAAGTCGACCAACATGACCTCGTGATGCGGCTCGAGGGTCGATCCTACCCGGGTGGTCTTGGATGGGTCGCCCTCTACGAGCTGGATTGTCTTGGAGTCTTCCGCTGGCGTCATTTTTTCTTCCTCGAGTCTCCTCCGCTTTGCCGGGTTAATTTCGGAGGACTTGGGGATGTCCATCCGCGAGGTGGCTGCCTCAACTGGACGGGGTGCCGGAGTCTTCTTCCCTTCGACGGAGGCCGAGTAACACTTCCAGGCGTCCAAGATCCGACATGTGACTTGCCCGACCCCCGCGGGGGAGGGGAACTTCATCTTCAAGTGGTACGTGGACACCACCGCCCGAAACGCATTGAGAGCGGGTCGTCCGAGGATGATGTTGTAAGCAAACGGGGCATCAACTATCAGATACTGGACCATTATAGTCTTTCTTCTTGGGGCCTCCCCCAGCGAGGTGGGGAGTTGAATCATTCCGAGAGGGACCACCTCGGAGCCCCCGAACCCAACAAGAGGGGTCTGCACGGGGGAGAGCGTGTATCCTCCCAAGTCCATCTTGGCGAAAATGATGTTGGCGGAGGTCGCATTGTCGATCAGGGTCTTTGCCACTGAATAGTTGGCTACGTCCAGATTACTGACCATTGGGTAATCCGGTGTATCCTCGAGGCCCTCTGTCTTTGGGATGTGCGCAAGATCACGGTCGGAGAATTCAAGTGACTCCGACGTCGGCAACGCTGCCTCTGATATGGTGTTGACATGCAGCCTCTCGTGGTAGTAGCGCTCTTCGATACGGTATCGGGCTTGGTCGAGGCGCCTCTCTACTTGTCTTCTCCTACTTTTAGTGTCTCCTCCACTAAGGCCTCCCGCTATGGTGTGTATCATTCCCCTGACCGGGAGGTTGTCCCGTGTGGCCGGCTGCTTGTCGGCTTGAGTCGAAGGCGTGTAGCCTCTTCGAGGAGAGCGAGATCTAGCTCTCTTCGGTGTACCTTGTTCATCGTCCGTGGGGGACGAGGAGTTGCGTCGACGGCTTCCCTCACTCTTGTGGCCCTGTCCTTGCTTTTTTATGTATTTTTTGATCTCCGGACGGCCCATATCGATGAGGCGCTGTATTTCCTTTTTGAGGGCATAGCAGCCCTCGGTGTCGTGGTTACCCACTTGCTTGTGAAACGCACAATACTTATTCTCTCTCGGAGGGGCTCCATCCGCGTCCTGGATCTTCCTCGGCCTCCGAAAAATCGTCGGGTCGCTGGCGTTGATTGTGGCGAAGATCTCTTTCCTTGACATCACCAATGGGGTGAGATCATTGTCCCGTCGGCGATCTTTCCTTTCCCCGACCTCTGGCTTCCTTTTAAACCTCATGTCCTCAACATTCATATATTGTTGAGCAATGGACATGACTTTCTCCATGGTGGCGGGGCGCTTCCTGGCCAAGTGGTCCGAGCATGCTTGGTTTCGGATGGCCCCCATGATTACGTCGAGGAGGAAGTCCATCTGGACGCTCTCGACTTTGAGCAGCTCGGTGTTGAATCGGTTAAAGAAGTCCCTCAGAGACTCACCCTCCTTTTGCCGAATCTTATGCAAATGGGATGGGGGCAGCTTCGCTAGGCTTTTCGTCTGGAAATGGTTGACGAATTTTATCGCCAAATCGGCGAAGCTTCTGACCGACCCTGGGGCTTGGCGGACGTACCATTGCGAGGCTACTCCCTGAAAAGTCGTAACCAGCAACTTCGCGGCGAAGTCGTCGTCGATCATGTGCACGCGCATGGCGTGTTTGAATTGTATTAGGTGTTCTTTGGGATCCGCTTCTCCATTGTATCGGGGCAAGTCGGTCGGGATTCGGACCCCTCTGGGTGCTCGGGCTCGTTGAAGGTCTGCGCTGAGTGGGTCCGAATCGTCCGGCACAAAGTATCGCTGAGCCGATCCCTGTCCGGAGCGGTGAGATACCTCCTCGAGCTTCCGGTTAAGGTCTTCCATCCGATGTGAGAGTTCCCCAACATCATCACGAGATCTTTCGCCGCGGCGGACCTCATCGATCCTCCGCTGGATCTCTGTGGCCTGGTGGGAGATTTCCTCCAACCGTTCTCTGTGACTCCGTGCAGGATGACCGGAGGATGCCCCCACAGAGGATTCGTCAACTTCCTCCGCCAGTCGAGGAGGTGGGGGCCGTCTCTCTCTGCTGACCTCCCTTGTCGTGGGGATCCGTTCGCGCACCCGCGCGTCATCCCGCTCGGCGTCGGTTGCCCGAACACCTCGCGGGGGGCGAATTTCCTCCCTCATCGGATGAAGGTCTTCAGCAGTGGCAGCCGGGGCGGGGACTGGGTTCATCCGCCTGATCTCGTGTAAGAGCGTATTAAACTGATCAGCCATCAGAACGACGAGGTTCTGCCCGGCGGGAGGTGTAGGCGCTGGCCCAATAACTTGCGAAACAGTATGAGGTGGGACGGTGTGAGTCTCGGGACCCAAATTGGTGGTGGTTTGTGGGGCCGCCGACTCTGTTCCCGTTCTTCGTGTGTTTACCATTTTCTCACTTGCTCGAATAGAGGCCCTTCCTCTAGCGCCAAAATGATGTGGTCGGATTTTGGCCTGCGGTACACGTCACTTCGATCTGGGAGCAAGTGTCCGAATCCGGTCAGGTAGATCCGAGCAAGAGTGTCTGATTGCTGGTCGGGTTCTATTCTGCAAGGATGGAACACACATGAGACTAGCCGGAAGTGTCTCCGGCGAAGACCCTCCGACGCTCAAGTCAGAATTCGGGCAGGTAAAGGGCGAGTAGTAATCAAGTAATAATCAGTGTATCAATGGATAAAAGTGTCTTACCCAATGAATAGTGTCGCCGTACTATTTATAATAATAAAAAATAGGTGGGCCGGACCAGAATTAGGTTGGCCCAATCCCGTTGCTGGTGACGGGCGTTCCCCATGACGCGCTGTGGGCGCGTGAAGTGCATTCCTTGCTCAAGGAGGGTGTCAAGGCATTGACTCCGAGGATAAAGAGTTGCCGACATCGATCATGTCATTTTATCGAGGAGATGTGGTGAGATCTGGCCGAACAAGGCCGTCAAGAAAAAGATCGGATCCGACGTGTGAGCTGAGGAGGCGCGTACGTGGCCAAGGCAGGTTTGGCCACATCACCACCCAAACAAACATTTCTGGCTCGTTTCTAATCCATGCAGCACCGCAGCCCTCAGTCTTGATGTACAGCTGGAGCACTCTTATCAGATGTAACCGTCCTCCAATTATTGAACTCTTAATTGGTTTCTGATATGTTTTGTCTGCATGAATTATTGCATTGTTAATAGTTTATGATGTTTTATGTCTCCAGACGATGACATTTATATGACCATACTTATCTCTTCTTACATACAAGTTGTTGCTTTTTCAAATAATTATACTTTGGCCCTGAGAAAATTTATTATCTGCAAATATTACCAGACAAAAACAATATCTTAATTCCCTTAAGGTTGTCCCAAGATCCACTGCGTGACAAACACAAGGGGACAATTTAAGAAATTTGGGCGGGCCATGAAATGTGTTTACATGCTTTGAAGAAGAGAGAGAAACTCAATTATGGAAAAATTTTGTCCAATTATGTGAGAGCAATAGTGTACAACAACTACAAATTCCCATTTGCTAATCCCAAAGTTTCACATACGGCATCAATTTTACAATAATTAGATTTTCTTTGATTTTTCTCATTTCTTTATGTAAGTAGATGGAGTAAATTACTAAAAATCTTTTAATATAAATTATAATTCAAAAAAAATTATCAAATTTAATTTTCCTCCAGAAAAACTCATTTATCGTGGTTCGTGGATATTGTCAAAGATGATTTCGTCTTTGTTTTTTAAGGAATAATTATCAAAAATTCTTAAATTTTGTCTCAATTACAAAAACTTCCACTCTACTTTTTGAAATTTATGATCTACACCCCAAGAATAACAAATAAAGGGGTTTTTTGTGATTAGGATAACTAATGGTTGGAGCTATTTATAAAATAGAAGCAAAATTTGATGGTGGTAATTATAATTGAACAAATAGTAATGTGGCATACTTCTACTCTACTTACGTCCGATTTTTCAATCACATGCCTTTAAGTTGGCTACCCCGTGCCCTATACCCCCACGAACAACTGGAGGGCCAACAACCTCGAGGAATGCCGCCTCGAAGGCCTTGGTCCCAACCCAGGGATCGAGTAAGTTTTCTCCTTCAAGGAACTTCTCGAGTAATATCACGTCGAAGATCAATTGTGTAAGAAAAGGGGTCGTCCCTCAATTTGAATCAACATTAGGATGCCGGTCAACCACGCTCTTGAGCTCCATAAATGCTTCGAGGTTCAAAAGATATAACGATTCGAGGAGCCACCTTGAGGTCCTACTGCCTCTGGTGCTCGAGAGGCCTTGACTTGTTCCATGAACCACTGATAATGAGACAATTTTATGTTATTATCATTGGGGTACCATTCATACCAACCCACTTGCCTAGTATCAATTGTGTCAGTCCCAAGTGCCGTTAATGCACCAACATGGAGAAGATCTTTACCATTTGACACTAGGGATATGTATTAATGCAAAGCTCCCATCTCAAATCTTACTAAATGTTCAGCATGACGAGTCCAACTTTGTGATGGTCCCTAAGGATAAAGGACGCTAAAAGATGTCTTCCAGTATGGCCTTTTTCCGAAAAGATAAGGCTGGCCAACCCTAATTTGACACGTTAATAAAGCATTCTTTTATAAATGCCTCTTCATAAAATGCATATTTAGGTTGTTATTCTCTCACTATTTTTCTAATTCAACTATTCATCTTCCGCCCCATGTACACAAACATTGATTTGAATGTTTGAGGACCTTAGGGGGTGTTTGCAAAAACTTCTCCTTTTGGAGAACTTGAAGATGTAGAGAAAGTTGCAAAAAAAAAAAAATTGTATAGAAAAAGTAGATGGTGTTTAAAAAAGAAGTGAAAAAAAAAGTAGTTGGAGTGTTTGGAAAAAAAAAAGAAGAAAGTACTTCATTGTGAGATAATTAACTTACAAATAATTACGAAAATATCAAGAAACAGAAAAAAAATTAGCTTATAGTTATTTTCAGCTTCTAGCTTTTTTTGCTGAAAAAAAGTAGAAACTAAAATATGAAACACTACTTTACTACTCAAAAATAGCAAAAAGTACAAAAATATTTTTTTTAAGCTATTGCAAACACCCGAGGCAAATTCTAGATAGCTCATGCATGTATGCTCCCTTTTGTAGGAGGATCCACCAGCATTTCTCGAGCAAGAGCTCTTAATTCCTATCAAATTATTTTTGATTTTTTTTTAAATCGAAACAAACCTGGGGATTTTTTTTGATCTCTCTAAGTGTCATTTTTCATTTCCTTGTTTGCTTGATATTAAAAGTTTACTAGGCAGGTATTTTACAAGGATTCATATACATGTAAATTTCCTTTAGTTTTTTACCATATTCCCAAACATAAGAGCGTATACGTGCGCGCTATATATTATTTCTATTTCATATTATATGTCATTTAGAGTTGTTTTTTTTACATAAATTAAATAAACTTTAATAGTTTGCCATATTCAATAAATTTACCTCTACAAATGATTTATTGAAAATATAAATAGTATAATAATTACGGATGTTATGTGAGTGTTATAGTATTATTTATGTGAAGGTAAATATGAAAAAAAAAGCATTTAATTTACCTTATTTTCTTAAAATGATCAATATTGTAAAATAAAAATAAGATGACAAAATGATAAATAATATAAAATGAAAGTTGTAGTAGTAATAATAATAATAATAATAATAATAATAATAATAATAATAATTTGATATCTGATTATATATTATTTAATTATATATAGAACAAAGTGTCGGCGTGAATGGCATCCACAATGTTCCAGATAAGCTAAACAATAAACATTTCATCTTTTCGCTCTCTTTCCAGCCCACAAAATTCCACGTAAGTAAAGGAGACGGCCCAGGCCCCCACCCCCCACCCAAAAAGTCAAACAATTATACACTTTGATCCAATCACATTCATTCATGGCTTATTTACTCACCCTTTTTTTTAGCACTGAATGGATGAATGAATAATGTGACCACTAATCTAACCTCACGTCTATCAACATCGGATAATTCTTATATCAATCGGATATATGGATCTTATTTATATATATCATATAATTTAAATTTAATTACGTATTTTATATACGTTATAAAAATATATAATATATGATTAAATATGAATCGCAAAATATAAACACCTGTCTATAAAAAAAAAACCCATCAACAACTTGCTAGATTTTGCAATCAATTTCACACCAATTATTCACACAAAATACTCCCCAAAATATACACAATTTCATTACACTTTTCACCTCAAAATTATACCATATATTATCTCTTTCAATTGAAAATATATCAAAAGAGTAACAAATCAACCTCGAACATCCATAATTCAAGAGCTAACTCGATATCTTTCTTTTTTTAGTTTAAAAGATAAATACGACAACACATCTAATTTAAGAGCGCAAAGCATAATTAACCTAATGCACAACACTTCTTTTTTTTTCCCCTTAAAAACACTTAATGATCAACTAGCTAGCATAACAACCTGTAACACCCCCTAAAGTTCATATTAGAAAATTGGATTGAGTAACTGGGGATTAATTGACAAAATGATATTTATGTTATATATTGAGAACATGAGGACTTAATTGAAATAATGAAAGAGTTGTTTATCCCGAGTTTTTAATTTTAGGGTTTCTCCGCTCGGATTCAAGGCGTTACACAACCTGTCTTAATGTGATCATAAGAATCATCGCAACTCCATCAATGACATACAAGTCGGATTGAAATTCTTCCTCTAAAAGATGAAAGTTACCTATGATTCAGGTCTCAAACTATATGTGTGAAACTATTTAATAATTCATGTATTTATTAAAAAAACAAAATCAAACATGAATGATTGGATATGATCCTCTATTCCAAAATGATATTTAATCTCCTATTTCATAATTTACATTCATATCATGTGTATAAAATTACTTTCTTAATTATACACTTGATCTTTACACTTGACGTATATCCATAAATTAAAATAATACATAACACACAATTTGAAATAGAAGACCTCGTGTAATGAATTGCAACCCTTTGGTGCTTATGGAGAGCTCATAACTTAATTTTTAGTGGAAAAAAAAAAGACCTCCATTGGTAAAAAATGCAAATACCTAATTCAAGAATAATCATGAAGAGAAATACTAAAATAATAACAGTTGAAAACTTAGGAACTAGTGGAGTAACACAACTACACAAGTTGAAAAACAAGAAATATGCACACAATCTTAAATTTTGAATCTAATTATGAGAAAGCTTAGAATACTACAAGCATTGACGTGCAAGAATGATCAAGAAAAATAGACAGGAGTTGTGCAAATTGCAAGAATATGAAATGGGATTTTTGTTTGGTCGGAAATTATTGCGAATCCTTTTGGTTTTCGTCGCCGCTGTCGCTATCCTGCGGCTGATTTTGGCCGTGGTCGTGGTGGTGGCCGTGGTGGTGCTCCAAGTTCATGCCCAAATCAATTCTGCTATTGCTACCATTATTATTATTATTATTATAAGCATTCATAGATGCCAACATTCCCATATTAGTCTCTGTAACACCTATCCCCAGCTGTTGTGGCTGCTGCTGCAACACCATCGACCCCAGCTGAACCGGGCTGAACCGGCCGGCCCCGGGGAACTCGAACCCGCCGATTCTCTGCATCGAAGAGGCCTTGTACTGCCACTCCGGCTGCCCCACCGTCGCTGTGGCGGAGCTCCCCGTCACCGGGAGCATCCAGAAGGCGTTCCCGACATTAGCCGCCGCCGGAGCCACCGCCCACATGGCTGGAGCCGGTATGAAATTCGAGGGCTGGCCCGAACCGGGTTTGGGTTCCGATCCCGGTTCTTGGTCTCCAACGCCGGTTCTTGTTGGTTTAGGCGACGTCGCCCCGGTTGCGTCCTCTCTGAAGCGTTTTTTCATGTAATTGTCATCTGGGTCTTGGGTAAAATGGGTGTTCGAGGCGAGCTGGTGGTGGAAACCCAGCATGCCGCCGGCTGCGCCGCCGAGGAAGAGCGGCGCTGATTTCGACGGCGGGGCTGAGATGGTGGTGCCGCTGCTGCGTAGAGACACGTTGAGGGTCGAGAAATTCGCCGGAATTGTGCCCGTGCCGGTGGCGGCTATGATTGCCGGTTCGGCCTGGTGCAGGAGCCACTCTATGGTTTCGCCGTCGGACTTGTGGCCTAATTCTCTTGTTAGCTGAAAAACACGGGCGGCGCAAAGGGCCGGCATGCGGATGCGCCGCCCACGGCCGTCCACCTTCGTGTGGCGGTCTTTCGACGGTTTCTTGACAGGTTTGTTGGTGTCGTTGTTGTTATTATTGGCGACGGCAGTGGCGGTGGTGGTGGTGGTGGAGGAGGAGGAAGAGGAGTGGGGTAAATTTCTTGATTGTTGGACATTGGAGATGGAGCCCATGAATGGACCATGGGGTGGGGCTGGACCGGACCCAGAACCGGGTTCGGGTTGACTTTGTTGGTGGCGGGAGACTAGTTGTAGGGAAGAGGCCGGTTCATGGTGATCTGAGTTACTATTATTGTTGCCGCCTCCTCGATTTTTGCTGTGTGGCTCCATAAATTCCATGTCTTTTTGGGCTGAGGGGGGTGGGGGTGTTTCAAGAAAATCCCTCTCCGGGTTCTGCAAACATTGTTCAAATTGTCAAGATGATGAAGCGGAGGAGGCCATTCAGAGTTAGAGAGAGACAGAGAGAGGGAGGAGAGAGAAAGGGGGTGTGTAGGGATCAAGTTGTTTTGTTGCAATGTCTTTTGAGCCAACTGAACAAGTGGAAGTAAATTTGTGGGTGTCTCTCTTCTTCCTTTTTTCCCCCCTCTAGCTTTCTTTTGTGGTTGACTGCTGTCTTCGGAGAGAGAGAATGAGAGAAAGTGTGTGTGTGTGTGAGAGAGAGAGAGAGAGAGGGTGTGGGGCGCTATGAAAAAAGCTACTACCAAAAGAGAATCAGTGTGTGTACTGTGTGTGTGTGTGAGAGAGAGAGAGAGAGGGGGGATTGGGGTCCAATTGGTGGTGGTGGCAGGTGGGGACGTATCAGAGAGAGAGAAGATGAATAAATGTTAGCAGAAACTGAAGCCCCACTCGTGGGGTCTTTGTTATATGGAATTAGTACAGCTCAGTTTAGCTGGCTTCAAGGAATTCCTGTTTGTGTTGTGTGTGCGCTGCGCCCACAGCCGCACACACACGCACACACACGCAAACATTCTTGTTTCACTCGAGTTTTGTCCAATTAAAACTTAGTATAATATAAGAAAATATATTTATTATATGATAAATGTATAATTTTAAAAAAGAAAAATTCTTGATTTAATATATTAGGCACACGAAGAATCGAGATGGATCATCAGTCAAGTATTGATAATTATTTACATTACCTCTGCCCATCAATTTTGAAGCAAATTTCAACGAGCCAAAAAAGAGAGAGAATATATATATATAGAGAGAGAGTGCTGGATAGATCCAAATTCTTGTTTTCTTGTCAACTCTGCTTAATCTCTCACTTTCACCCCCATCATCTTTAATCAATAAGAATAATTGGCTTGAGCCCGAGATATATGCTATTAAAGTTTAAACTTTTATTCATAAGAATGATAAAGTTACTTTTCATATTTTACAAATACTCAAATCTAATCCCTAAAATCAAGATTTCTGCATCCGTTGCTACTTACGGAAAAGATAAATTTATTCAGAACAACTTTTAGAAACATATAGTACATGGCAAAATTGCATTTTTAGTCATGTAATTATGGGGGGTTTGGTAGTTTTAGTCCCTTTTGAATTTTAATTCGCAATCAAGTCCTTTTTATCTTTTTAAAACCCGAGATTTGAGAACAATTTCGACCGGAAAATCTCAATCTTATTGGAAAACCTCATATTTTCTGGCAAAATTGAGATTTTCCACCCCAATTGTCTTCGAATTGTGGGTTTCAAAAAAAAAAAAAAAAGAATTCGATTGCGAATTAAAACTCAATAGGGGCTGAAGTTGGCAAATTCCTATAATTGCAAGACCCAAAATGCAATTTTACCTACAAAATATCTTCGTGTTCAGCTATCACTATAAATTTGATCCTCACAAGAAAAAATAAAAAATACGATGCCTGATTTAAATATGTAATTAAGTTGGATTAAGAGGGTCAAAATGGAGATGATTGGTGGTTTCTTTTTCAAGAAAATATCTTCCTTGTCACGCTATTCGTGTATTACTTAAATAATGCCAATAGAATTGAATTATGAGGCAAGGCGGCTGGCTAAAAAACACAATAATAAATTAGATTTTTGTTGTAGTGTGAAAGCTTGAAAAATTGACTTAGGAAACATAAGGGGACATCCACAACCAAAAGTTTAGGCTAAAGTCTTTTTCTACTCTTTATTGCCTCTTTCTGCCCTATACACCTTTGTCTTTATAGATTAGGATGAATATTTTTTTTATTTTAATTTTTCCTAACATTTCTCATTGATTTAAGTAATATATTGTATAAGAATGTTGATAATGACGACCACGATGACGGTTATCTAGTCCATCCTACCATATTTTTATATAACAGGATTATATCTTCTACTATACTCATAAATTCAAGATAGATATAATGTATGGTTAAAGTTTTTTTTTTTAAAAAAAAAGGGAAGAGGAAAATAAATTACGACATGTAATATACTCAATATATTTAATGGATTTCAGAATACAGAATTCCAAGTCTAGAGGAACCAATAAGAGAAAAAGTAACATTATGATCACACTTATCTAGTACGACTCAATTGTATTTTCGACACAACGGTGTTGTATCTTTTTTGTTACATTCATAATTGCACGAAGTGTGTTTATGCAAGGTTAAGATGAAAAGTAAAGAAATAAATGACAAATAATGACACATATAATACACTTGATATATTTGCACCCTGAGATCCGGATTCAGCTGCGTGCTATGTATTAAATTTTTTATAAAATATGTATATAATACATGGTTGAATTTGGCCATAGGATGCATGAATAAGGTCCATATATCTGATCCATATAAGAATTTTCCGGAAAAAAATGTCAATTACAATGGCGTTTATCTAGTCCATCCAACTTTATCTCTTAAATAATTGTGTTGTATTTTCTACTATATTTGTAAATATATGATATGTATGCTGATGGACAATTAAGATTAAAAAAAAAGATAAAATAAATAATGATATACAATATACTTTATATATTGAATAGAATTTTGAATAGGGGATTCCAAGTGTAGAGGGACCAATAAGAGAAAAAAATGATAAGAGGCAGAGGCAGAGGCAGAGGCAGAGGGGTGGACCTGTGAAGTGGGGCAAATAATAAGTTAAATAAATGAGTCCATTTTTTTTCTTTCAGTGGACAGCTCAGGGCAAAGAGTTAAAGACCAACCCATATCCATATGGGACAACAAAAAACCAGCTCATCCCTACACTAACCCCACTCGTACCCCCCCCCCCCCACCCCCCCTCCTCCCCCGAAAAAAAAAGAAAAGAAAAAGAAAAAGTCAATTACACCATTCTTTACTATATATATATATTTACATATTTTTCTTTTTAATTATAAATGTTCCTAACAAATTCTTGGAATTCAATCAAAATAGTCCTCGTAAATATATGCGAGAGCAATTTAAAAAAGTTATTAAAAGTTTAAATAATCACACCATTAAATCGTAAGTAACGATCACTGAGAATGACGACTATATAATAGAGATAAGTTGGCGAAGAGATATTTGAAAATTTGAAATTGCGAAAATTTATATAAGCATGTAAAGTCATTGCGATGGTTTTTAATTTTTTTTTTTTAAAAAAAAAAGAAAAGTAAAAGAAAAGGAAGTCCCACGTATTTAGCCATACGGACATCCCTATGAACCAGCAATGGTTCACACTTTTCACATTTCTACAAATATTTTGTAAATGGAGTGTTTGTGAAGTGACAAGGGGATGTCATTTTCACTACTTAGAAAAAATTATCATGAAGAATTGTTTTATTCATGTAGGTGTAACCAATATAAATATTTGCAGAAATTTGGCAAAAATCATGGTGGGACATATATTATGTATATTCTTCACAATAATTCAACTTTAGACAGCTACCTTATTCAAAATGAAAAAATAAGGATCTCAAACCTTTGAAAAATTATAATTTAAATACACACACGCACACACACACAGACATGAAGGCAAATATCAAGAACATTGATTGCAGAACATTAATACAAACAACAAAAGCTTGAAATTATGAACCCCTTTGAAGACTGAACCACAAATGAGTTTTTATTTTCAAGAGAAAAAGATGACAGTATTCCTGCAAAACCAAACTTTTCTATCACACCTACGAGGGACGATTCGCCAAAGAATGAGTTCTGTTTTAAGCGAAACGAAACAAAATGGCATCCCACCTTTCTTTACTTTTCCATTTTTTTTTTCCTTTTTTCCCTCTACCATAAGCTTCTTTTGTATTCATGCACCGTTTCTTGAAAACGAACCTCTCTCAGCAAGTCCACGAGGAGGATCGCTTGATGACGGGCTTCATTTGCCTGTCCTCTTCAAGAGAGATCATCCCGAGGTGTGAAGGGTCCTCCAGCATCATTTTCGCCACTAGATATCCCGCAATGGACCATGTCTGGTATTTTCTTGCTTGTTTACCGATATATCTTCCTAGCTTGCCATCATAGTACTCGGGCCAGCTGTCCTTGAGCAAGCGGCTCTCTGCGAGATCAATTGCTCGTCTCGCAATCTGTGGGCGTCCCGTTTTTATGCAGGCAGCTGTTAGCAACCACAAAAGCACTGCAGTGTAGATGCAAAACAATGCAGCAATACAAAATGTGTTAGTTGATTGATTTTGATCATAAAATTAGCAGCTCAATTACACTGACCTTCCCTATAATTATGAATAATTACAAAAACTTCCCCTCTAAGCTTCAAAATTACAAGTACCCCCCATTGATCATCCATATTTAATCAGAACTATGAACATCTATTAAGAAACTGGATAACAAAATCCATACATGCGAGGACAATTTGAAGAGTTAATCAAAATTTGAGTTATGACATTATTTAACTAGGTGTAATAATCAACATAAGGGGTCAACTCTAGGGTTTGAGTAAGTTACATGGAAGGTACGTGCAATTTTGAAACCAAGAGAAGATATGTTTATAACAGTATATAGTTACACGAGGGGGTGCTGTAATTACTTCTAAAATCTCTATATTATAATGCATATAACCTTGAAATGGACTCCAAATGCTCATATTTTTTATAACAGTTCAAAATAGCATGAGAAGTAAAAGACCGAGCATTGAATTAAAGAGGTGAAGAAAGAACAATGTTAAAACCTGGCCAAGAACCCCCATTGTGATAACTCCACCTCGTATTCTTTGGATCACAACCAGTAACAATTCGCCAATCGTGACTTTCGATAGCTGGATAAGATATTTTTAGAGGCATTTCACCAACGAGCTCCTCCCACCTTGCTTCAATAAGGTCCATTATAGCAGCAGCTTGCTCGGGAGTGGCAAGAGAAGACAAAATGGCTACACAATTACCCAAAGCAAACCATCTAAAATCCATCCTCGCAGGGCTCACATTTCCGATAAAATAACCGCCACGCGTCGGCATAAAATCAAACACCCACTCAGGGATTGAGTCCGGAATCACATTAAACTTATTGACAGCGGTATGAGAGTATTCTTCAGTTTTGTAACGATATATGTCGTTTAATTGTTGAAAGTCGAGCCAAAAGTAAATTCTCATATGGTAACTCAGGGCATGCAAACGCTTCACAATTCTCTCAATCATCTCTTTGCCTTCTGCATCGTGCTTCAACATTGCCAAAGCAGATCTCAATGCCATGAAGAAGAGTGCTTGAATCTCAATGGGATAGCCATAGACTCCCTGTCAAATAAAATCATGAAGATAAACATAGCATAAGTACTCATCAGTACCACAAAACAAATTCATGCAACAATTTATCATTAAGAAACATTACAAAGTGTCAGCAAGAGAGTTATAAGGTCTCTCACCATTCTACGATCAATCATCGAGCAACCATCAGCACACAGCAAAGTTGGGAATGTGTCGAAACCTTCTGACAGGCACAACTGATAGAATAAGTCTCATCCCCTTTTGGCACTCAGGCGTATCAGCCAGAGATAGGTCTCCAGTAGATTTTGTATATGCGCGAAGAAGAATTATCCACCAGAAACCAGAATCAACTGGAGCCACTCTTCCAATAGCACTTTCACCAAAATCTGCTATTATAGTATCCGTCTTGCGAACCGGATCATGAAGTACTTTGAAACTAGCTGGCATAGCACCCTCCCCAAGCTTGAATCTATCTATCTTTTTTCCCACCCTTGAAGCTGAAGTGTCTTCAACAAGAAGTTCTTAACTATATCCGGCTCACCATTCATTAGAAAGGCCAGGGCACTTGGTACGAAATCCCGAACAAAAACCTGCACTCGGTATAAATTATTCATTCAGAAAAGCAACAATTACAGCACCCTTCCCTGTAACTACATATTATTATATAAATATCCCCTCTTGGTTTCAAAATTACACATTCCTTCCTTGTAACTTATTTTACAATACGATAACACCCTTTTGTATATTATATCACATAGTTGAATGATGTTATAATTTAAATTTTAGTACAGCTTTCAAATTATTTTCCTTGCATGTACAGCTGATTTTATCCAAGTTTTAACTTTTCCTATTCTAATTAAATTTTGATGATCACAAGGGTGCATTTGTAATTTGAAACTAAGAAGGGAAGTTGTGTGATTACACAGAGTTATAGGAAAGGTCGGCGTAATCGACCCGGAAAGATCATATTAGTTTAGCAAAATGTCAATTGCTTATCAACATCGAAATTAAAAATTTTACCTTGAATTATTAACAATTTAACACAACTTCAGCATCACTATTTAAAAATAATGGAATTATAGCTTTCATCAAATTTGGAACTGGATTAAAACTAAGCATTTAGAACTGGAATCAAACTAAGCAGATGCAAAGTACCTAAAGCAATATATAAACTCGTATTAACTTTTACCTGATCATAATTTAAAACCTC
Source organism: Petrea volubilis (assembly GCA_026212405.1). NCBI lineage: Eukaryota > Viridiplantae > Streptophyta > Magnoliopsida > Lamiales > Verbenaceae > Petrea > Petrea volubilis. The sequence goes on along the minus strand of CM047874.1, from coordinate 6,319,037 downwards.
CTCCGAGGCATGATCATAAGCAGCAATTGTGCCAACGGGTTGGCCCCGAAGGTAGACCAACGACCGTCGGAGGGCTTCCCAAGCATCTGCAACCATTGGATGTGGCTCAAAAGAATTCCTAGTGGACGAGGCAGGGGTGTCTAGTGCTGACCGTCCAGGTGAGTATGCACTCTCATAATTATCCAAACCTCTTGACAAACCAATTGATAACTCACTGAGTGACCTCTCATCAAATGATCTCTGCCTCTCTATGTTTAGTCTGGGCTTATCGAGCAGCTTCGCAAGATCATAGTCATCCATTTCAGATATTGAGCAGTGGGAACTCACGTTTCTAAGTCCCGTCTCTTTTGCTCCACCATCCATTCCCCCCTTCAGACCATCGAGAACAACCTGAACACCGTCCATATCCTTTCTCAACTTCCAACACAAATATCCTCTGTATCACCAAGAAACATTCACTATCAGACCAAAACGGCACAGAGAATAAATACACAAAGAGCAGATGCATCTGCATAAATGTGTTCGTTGGCTAAAACCCCAAGTCAGTACATATAAGTTATAACTGACTGATCTAAGATGATGCATGCTTGTAGAAAATCAGGTCATGCCCAAATCAAGAATTGTACATATGCCTATACTAGGTGTCTAGAAGGTCAAATCCTTAATATAAGAATGACCAAAACATAAAACTCCAAAATGTAAACACAGTAACAGGAAAACTAATAACAAAAATAGATTACCAGGTGACAATGATCTTATCCATCAGGAAGATAAAACTCAGAAACCAAACTAAAAAGTTCGTCCCATCTTTGCCACCAACTCACATCTCCTTATCCATATGAACATGATAAGTAATTAGTGAATTTTAGTATAGAAAGGACAGTTGAGTTATTAATACTTTAATAATCTTGTGTTCAGTTAAAACTTAGAAATGGCAAAAATTGATCTCCAAGTAAATTAAAGTGTTGGCTCTGATTAGTTAGAAGTAACTACCCCTAGTTATGGTCTACCTTAAAAGGTTGACAAGTTTAGCTACACGTATTCAAGAGACATAATCTACCCGCAACGAGAAAATCTCAAATCTCACCAACCATAACTATTGAGAACTTAGGTAAGAAAATCTTTTCGAAAATGAAAAACAAAAAACAGATAAATCAAGGTGCTTATAATTTAGAAAGATTGCATCTTTGTACCCCAGACATAGAGCAGGAAAATCTGACACAGCTCCCAGTAAAAATTAAAACTAGACAAAGATTGAATCTTTGCAAGCTGAAGAAACAAGAAAGAAACCACATTACTAAAATTCGAAAGAAACAGCCCGAACACTATAAATTTTGCAAGATCCAGTTGAAAACAGCTGAAAAATTCGGAAATAAACAGAACCCAGAAATTATTAAACGGTGGTGGAGGAAAATAAATTGTTGAAGAAAGAATCAAGAATCGAAAGGGCCTCTTCAAAGAGTCTCCAACCGTCAAAGACACAGCAGATCTAAACCTCTTTCATCACAAACCAAGAAAAACAGAGAGAGAGAGAAAAAGAGAGAGAGAGAGGAACAAGAACAGACCTTCAAGTATATATATCCGAAGGAACGGGAGGAGAAAATCTAGGAGGGATATTCCGGCGGAAGGGGTGGCCGGCGCGATTGCCGGAGGAGAAAACAAGAGAGTACGGGAGTGCGAAAATGCAGAAGAGAGGAAAAAAAGGACCATGTTAGCGGAGGTTAAATTTATAGATCCCTCAAACCAACCAACAAACCCACAAGAGAGAGAGAAAAGTGTACGAGTGTGTGTACTGTGTGAGAGAGAAAGAGAGAGTGGAAACAATTAAATGGGCTTTTTGGACCGTCACCTATCCGAACAATTTAATGAGGAAGTATTTGTTTTATTACAAAGGATACTTATTACCTACCGGAGTTTGCCGGTTTTCAGAAAGATTTTTATTATCTCAAGTTTCTATATTTGTGGCCGACCTACCCACCAAGAAAATGGGCAGCATAATTATATCTTGATTTTTGTTTTATGTTTTTTTTTAATTTCCTATTTAGTCCTTATTTGTGGATAAAGTTTAAACATTTAATTGATTATTTGATTTGATTTATCTCCAAGTGAAGTTTGACTGTTAGAAGAACCGAATTCAACAACTTTTTAATTTTACTTTCAAATCGAACTCAAATATTATTTTTATGCAATTGAAATTTTTCCTTATGTAGCATGTAACGCTAGAAAAATAAATTTATTAAATTTTAATCTAATCCATTTATCCATTCTCTTAATCAAACCAGATAGTTTGCTCATGTTCAAGAAATTAAAACCTCTACGCTTTTTTTTCTGTTGGATAATAGTGGTTCAAGATATAATTTGATACTGTACCTAAATATTAATGTTTCAACGCGGAGGGGCTACCGGCGTGACCTGTGAAGCCAGCTAAGCAAATTAACGTGTACCGTCAGGAAAGTACGGGGGACAGCGGTGAGAGTATCAAGCACAAGGAAATAAACGGGGTGGTCTACATGGACAAAACGACAACGTTTCTGCGCCTGACGATGTCTTTCTGATCGCAGGCTACCCTTTCGCTTGGGCAGAGTAAATATTTTTTTATTCTAAAAAATAAAATAAAATACTAGTAACTTGTAATATAATTATTTAAATAATGAATTTAGTTTTTGTAATCTGGCTCTTGGATGTTGTTTTGAGATTAATTCACTGTGGCCCTATTGTCTATAAATTTTATGTAATTAACCTTTTATGTTCTTAATTTGGTTTTAAATTTTAATACATAACAAATTTGCTTTAAGGTTGTCAAAACTATGGAAACTATATAGTAATATTAATTCTTATAATCTCACAGGACTTTAAATATATTTTATTAGTTGATTTTTCTTGGACGACAATCAGAACTTAGTAATATAGTTTAGTGATTGTTATATATTCGGTCTCAAATTTAGTGAATCAGTGATTTCGGATACCGTTACATAAAAAATTTATGAATTGAATTATATATATATATATATATGTGCATACTGATATATAATCAATCTCAGAAATTTGCAATCTACAAGGGTCCGATTTGGGTAAAATTAAGGGAGAGATGCTTGTTTTTGATTAGATATAGTAATTTAGAAGTGTATTGAAATGTGCTTTTTTTAAGGAAAAAAAAAAAAGGAGTTACTTTGAATAATTTAGGAAATTTTTTTAAATTCAATTTCTTAAAAAATGTTCGATCAAACATTCACTTTTTAATAAAAAAAAAAGAGAATACTATTTTTTGAGAAAAATTATCAAAATGACTCTAATGCTATGTTTAGAATAAGAATTTTGTTGAGAAAAAGTATAAAGAAAAAGAAAATGATAAAAAATGAAAACAAAAAATACTACTATTTGAAGTAAAAAAAAATAAAATTGATCGAATGATATTTTTCATAAATTATAAATAAATTTAATGAAAAATATCTAAAAAATTTACATTTACTAACAATCAAAATTTTCTTGATGACAATGTGAAAACATGAGGAATGTTGATAATTGTAAATGTTTTAAAGAATTTTTCGTAATTTGTAATTTTTTTCTTAAATTATTGGCGGTGGGCGGGGGGTGTGGGGGGGGTGTTGTAAGAGTATCAATATATAAAATGCTAGTGACGAGAGTGAAATATCGAACTAAGTTAAATATATAAATATGCGGTTGTAATTTCATATGTCTTAAGTCAAGACACAACGAGTTTAGGACCCCACTTACATACATGTTGGTAAGGTAATTCCAAATTGATAATCTCAAGATTTGTACCACCAATCATCTTAAACGTAATACGCAAAATGACTACATTCACCCTATCCCTCCCACAAAAAACAACAAATATTTATCGACCGCAAATTTGACAATTAAAGCATAATGACCAAATTACCCCTTTATGCCGGCGTAGTTGCAAGTTGCATCCCATCAAAAGGCATGCTTGTTGATGAAATCTATACTAGTCAAAAACATTCAATGTCACCCTCTCACTAGTTGTCTACATGCAGTGAACCCTTACAATTTGCATACGACACTTTTCTTAATTTATTTTTATTTTATTTATTTTTTTGATAGATGCATTTAACTCTATAACTAAAATGAATCACATTACTTGATATTCGACTCGAAATCGATTATAAAGAACTCATTACTTGGCTTATCGATCAATCGCATCCCTTATCGATCGGGTTAGGGGTTATCGACCCCTAGAACCTATCGATATCCTTGGTCAATCGCCTTATCGATCAGGGCCATATTGTGTCCATTCAACCGCTGCTGGCATTAAATGCTTTGTCATTTGATAGTATTGGACAACCACCTAACTCCATGCCCTATTAATTAGGAGACAACTAATGCCACTAAACTCGACCTTTAAGCTTATATGTCACTCCACCTCATCAAATGATGGCCTACTAAGCCTACGAGTCCCATAGGAGGAGGCCCACATGGACACACTATAAATACCATTACATTTATGGTAGTAGACAACTCATTAATTGCTCTTGACCCACTTACTCTACTCAAATTATCTCTCAATCCGATCACTGACATAAGCATCAGAGGGTCTTAGCCGAGGCCCTCCTCGGCTAGCTCATGTTGTCTTTCCCTTGTTGTAGGTCGTATTTTTCCGATCATATACCTTACACCTTGCGTTCGATCGGAGCGCTCGATCAACATGACCGCTCCCAAAATTGACCCGCACCACACACACACACACACACACACACACATATATATTAAATTACTTGAACTCGGCTTGAGTCCGACTCGATTAAAATTCATTTTAGCTCGACTCGTTTAATATTTAAGCTCAATTAAAATTTTAAATTAGATAAGAAATTCAAATTAAATTTGGGCAACAAATTTTATTTGACTCCACTCGATTTGTTTACTAGCTTAAATTGACATTATTGAGAAAAGTTTATGATATGATTTTTTTTAAAAAAATCCTCTTTTCTTATTTCAACTACGGGCTCACTAATACATGTAGTATGTATTGATTAATGGGGTAAAAAAAACATATAGCAGATGATCAAATTACTATTGATGCCCTCTTAACTTATATTTCTCGAATATTTTGGCACTCTATTGCTACGTTTCCTGTTTTCCTATAAAGAAATTGAATATAATTTAATTATTTTTATTAATATTTTAAATTAATAAAATATTGCAGCTGCCTTCCACTACAAGAAAATAAGTAAATTTGTGACAACATAATAAATAATAATAAAAAAATTATCATTAATTATATACATTTAGTGACAACAAATTTATGTTGTCACAAAATATAGTTTGCACAATGTTAATGGTGAGAATATAGAGTCAAAAGATGACAACAAAGTTCAAAATTGACAATTAGTGATACATCTATTATAACAATTTTATGACAATAGACTCTTGTCATAAAAACCTAATGACAACTTTTGTTGTCACCAAATTGTCACTATAGGTGTGTCACTAATTGTCAATGATGACACCTAAAATATTAATTCTTGTCACCATGGAGTGATATTGTGACAATATAAAATTTGTTGTTATCAAAAAAACTTAATTAGTGACAAAATAAAATGTATTGTCGCTTAATATAATAATTGGTGACAATTTCTATATTGACACTTTTAAATATTGTTAATAATATCATTTTTTCTTGTAGTGTTCCCAAGGACTTTTTTTAAATTTGGCCTGAAAGAGTATTTTGTTTAAATTTTTGACCTAAAAAATTGAGTGCTTAATAAAATAACCTAAGTCGCCATGGTGGATGGCAATTTCAGCTAAATTCGCCAACGTTGTTGGCGATTTTAATAAAATATGATAAATGATATATATTTGCAAGACATTTTTGGAAGAGAAAAAAATAATAATAATATAATAATATAAGTCACCAACCATGTTGGCAACTTCTAGTTACGGAAAAAAAAAGGAAAAGGAAACTCGCCATCCGTAATGGTGAGTTATGCTAAGACCGGTCAAAGCTGCATGCTGCGTTCAACGAGAGGATGTAGCCTTCTTCTGCAGCATCAATGATCGGTAACATCCATATTTTTTTTAAAAAATTTCTAAAGTCGATTTAATGAGGTTGAGGCGCAAGGTTCTTCATCATTTCTTCCTCCATCTTGTAAAGCAGCAGAAACAAGCTTTGCACCTCACTTCTCATCTTCAAATTTCTAGCTTCTTGTTATGTTTTATATTTTGTTCTTGTTTTGATTAGTTTCAATTTTTATAGTTGAAGGTTTTGGAGAATAAATCAAGGTATGTGTAATTGTGTTTTTACTTGATAGATAATTTTATTGAATGTATTAAAATGATATATGTGAAATTGTTGTTATTTGCATAATATATTTGGGATAATTTGCTTAATGTTAAAATTAATTATATTGGTGAAGTAATGTATTTTTTTTGTAAGTTGTATTATGTAATATAGTGTTGTTGATATTGTTATTTTTTTTGTCTTTGTAAGTTGTGGTAGAATTTTTTTTCATGGTTTTTGCAAATGCTTTATTTTTTTTTTTGGAATAGGGAAAAATATATAATGTAAAACTTTTTGTTGTAAAATTTTTGTAGAAATTCGAAAACTGTTGAAGAACAATTTATTAAAAAAAAATCTTTTAAAATTTTTTTTTGTATTATATTACTGTGTAATATGGTGGTGTTGTTGATGTTAAGTTGTGTTAAATTTTTCATGTTTTTTAAAAAAAGGATAAATGTGGAAAAATATTGAAGAAATTATGTTATTATTGTGTAAGAAATTTTTGTAAATTTTACAAATAATAATGTGGAAAATTTTTATGGATAGCCCCAAAAAAGGAAAAAAAAAAGTGGATGTCGCCAACAGGGTTGGAGATTTTTTCAAAAATTTCTAGAAGTCGCCAACACTGTTGGCAACTTTTATAATTTTGTTTTTTGGTTTTTTTTATTTTAATTGTGTAATATTTATAATATTTGTTTTTTTTGTATTATTTGTAAAATGGATTTGGAAAGATTGAAGTATTATTATGGACCGAGGACAGTAGTGTTTTAACTGAACAAGCAAATAATATTTCTGAACAACTGTTTAATGGTCGTATAGATCCTAACTAAATAGTTAGAGTCAGACATTGGGGTAAATTAATATTTGGTTGTGATGGTTTGCAACTTCACGATAAAGTAAAGTAACAGATATATCGAATAGGTTTTTATGATGTATATCGTTGTGGATATGTTGATATAGATCAACGTCCTTGGCTTCTTCTTGCTCGTAATTGAGGATTATATACTAACTTGAACCAAGCATTCGACCAATAATGCTCACCCCATATTGGAAAAAACTGACCCTGATACATATTCAAATAATAGTTAATCTCGTAATACCAACGTATGTACTCGGATGGAAGTTGCCTAAATGATCTTGCCACTTGCACTGCCCGTGAGCAAGGTATTCCTATCTTACGCCATTTTTCGCATGAACATTCTTTACTTCTCAACTTTACTACATATTTTGTATTGCCACATCCATTACGTAATGGTGTCAATAGGTTTGCCGCTTGGTCTACGCAGTCAATTCTGTGGACTACATGCCCTCCTGCTTTTTGAACCTCCTCCTGGAATATTTCGAAAGAGTATTCTGACCACGCCTTATTATCCTGTTTCCACCGATGGCCCTTTGCAACTCTTTTCAAAAAAAAAAAAAACAGTACAAATAAAGGTAAGTTCCTCTAACGGTGTAATTGGAAGATGACGACCACCTTTTAACACTACCATTGATGCATTTTGACATATTTGTCATCATGATACCGCAACGTCTTCCTCCGTCGTAAGCTGTAGTTCATTTCACTTTATCGATTCGATCTAGATAATTAAATGCAACCTCATTGATAACTTTGATTTGCTCCATCCAATATTCAAATTTTCTTATCTCTTAAGCATTTTCAGCCTTAAATGCTAAATCCTTCAATTGTACATTTTTAAACTTACAATTAAGGTTAGAGCAAACATACCTCAAACAAAATCGGTGGCAACCAAGTGGCTCACTGGCAACCAAGTGGCTCACTGAAGGCACTAATACGTTGTGCGGCGCTTATGATGGCATGGTGCCTATCTGACAAAAGAGAAATTGATCGCTCTCCTTGTACAAAATATCTGCTCAAAAGCTCTAGGAACCATGCCCAAGAAGCTAGGTTCTCGTTGTCTACTAACGCGTATGCTAGTGGGAGAATTTGTTGGTTTGCATGTATCGCAGTAGCCACTAGGAGTTTGTGCTTGTACTTCATTTACAGATGAGTATCATCAACACTAATTAGCGGTCAATAATGTGTAAATCCATCTATACACAGCTTAAAAGCCCAGAAGACATAGTGTATCATCTGTTTTCCTGCCACTTCCGAACCATGCGGATGGTGAACCCATTCGACAATCGTTCCTGAAAATGAACACAAAAATGCTTTAATTTTGTGCTAACAAACAATATAAAAAGGGTAAGTACTACGTGTTTACAATTATATAATACCTGGGTTCCATTTCTGCAGTGCTGCCATGTACCTCAAAAGCTTAAAAACTGAGGTGTCCCATGCGCCATATACAATTTGGCGTGCACATCATAGACCATGATATGACTTCACATGAGATATAATATACTTATATTTATCTTCCACCAAGTTAGCCACACTTTTAACAGGATAATCATAGTTTGTTCTAATATGTCTTACCAACAAACCAGCAATAAAATTTGTATCGAGGTTTGCATGATCTATAGACCTACCTGGTACGAAGCATGTGTGCTCACCGTGGTAAACACTAATTCTCCAATATGTTTTATTTCCTTTCAATGATGCGTGCATCCAAAAAGGAAATCGAGTTTTACCTCTACACTTACACGACACTATCCAAAATTGTGGAGTGCTACGACAAACAATGAACTCTCTCCTAGTCCACTGGATGTGATACTCCTTCACAATGACCATTATATGACCTTTATTTTTGAACACCATGACTAGTGCAAGCTTTCCTTTTGCTGGATCGTAGTATCTGGCTGGACAAGTAGGCAAGTCCATGGAATCTACAAGAATCTCCGGAGCCGTGTTCAAATAAAATGGTAGAATTTCATGAAGATGTGGCAACATTACTCCAAAAGGCATTGTTGGCTCGACTCGTGTCTCCTCGACAGGAATTGTTGGGGGCGGTGGAGACAATTTGTGTCCCAAATTTTCGTTGGCTAACTCAGCTATAACTTCAATCTCATCGTTCTCCTCCTCGTTAATTTCGTCATCATTGTTCAAATCGGACTTCGACAATTCTTTATCACGGAAGCTATCTGCATAATGGTCTGGAACGGAATCATTTTTTGGTGGTAGAGCACACTCGGATGGCCCACATTAGTTTGACGGACCTTCGTCGAAATACACCGATGTTCCAGTATAATTTGCTCTATCGTGCTGGATGTTAAATGTTGGAACCCCGGACCCAGCATCATCTATTGGAAACTCATTCAAGTTGAAGTTTCGAATGCCTTCCGTGACAAGTGGCATATAATTCCCAATTGATTGTTGCCATTGCATCTTGATTGTAGGAGTTTTAACGATTGCTTATGTTTCAACAAACAAATGCAAAACTTCAAGTTTCGACTGTGTAAAGAAAGACAATGTTGAATCATCATTGATCGTCACAATATTTTTCATAGGATGATCCTTACAGAGAAAGTATGCACCAAATAGTTTGATCGTGACACTTTTCCGATCTACATCTATTGTGTTGTAGATTACATCCACAAGATCGGCACATGTTGACGATCTACTAATCCAAGTTACTTCAATTGGTGGGCAATCATACGAAATGGAGCAATTTGAATGACTCATTTGGCTGTCATAATGTATATCAACACCGATATATTTCGTTTTATGTATAACAAGTCGAAATAAAAATATACCAGAGAGGAAAAGACAAATAGGAATATTGAGAGGAAAAGAGAGGAATATTTCGAGGAAGAGATATCAATATTTAGAGTGAAATTGAGACAGAGTGAGAGAGAAATATTGAGAGAAAGATGAAAAAAAATTTCGCGTATGCATTGCTATTTATAAACCACCAATTGCACCTTAACAGTTAAATTAACGATAATGTTTCCGCCCGTTGCGGTATTTGCCAACATGGTTGGCGACTACCGTAACGGAAAAAATAAAAAGTCCACAATTCGCCGGCATTGTTTGCGAGTTCAATAAAGTATTTTGCAAAAAATAAAACCACAAATTTAAATGTGTCTCCAACACCGATGGCGATTTTTAAAAGTTGCCTACACTGATGGCGATTTTTAAGTACTTTTAAATTTTTTTCCAAGCATAATATTTTATTGAAAGTCGCCAACAATGTTAGCGACTTTCAATAAAATAATATTATTATTTTTTTCATGAAAATATATTAACGTAATATAATTTTTATTAATATTTTAAGAAACTCACCAACGAGAACGACAACTTAGGTTAGTTTTGAAACGCATCTTTTTTCGATGCAAAAAAATTAAACCCAACACCTTTTTGGGTCAAATTTAAAAAATGTCCTATTCCCAATTAAAGTCTGTTCATTTTTTTTTTTATTTTAGGTTGACGGATTGACGTATTAACTATCCTAGTGCGTCAAAGTATAAAAAACTCAAAGTGTGTGTGCGACAATCTATATTGATGTTAACAAGTTCCATCATAGTCCATGAAGTAGGGTTGAAGATTTCGAATTGCATTTGTTTTGATGGTCTCTCTTAATTTTCGAATAAAAAGTATAAGGCCGTTTTCAATTAGTACTCGTCAAAAGTCAAGTTGTAACAGTTTGTAGTTTGGGTGTTTTGACTTAATGGTAGAGTTATGTTACGACGATTGGGCCTTAAATAAATTAAAGCTTTGATATGAATGCATGACAAACAGCATGAATAATCTCAAATGAATAGTAACTATGAGTTGATTTCCCCTTTTATCCTTACTTGTTGCCTATTGTAAGGGGGCATTGGAGGAAATAAATTGTAGGGTTGTCATGGTCATTGACTGTTTATAGAATGACATAGGTAACGTAGTATCAAATAAACATCATCAGTTATTTACTGTCGGCGAGAGTAGCTATTTAAATAACACACAGTCACAAACAAGTCGAAAAGAGAGATTAATAAGCATCACATTCTTGACGGCGGGTAATTCAACACCGCTAGACAACGATATGTTTCAAATGAGGCCCAAGAGTACAACCCTGAAATTACATGTTGCAGCGATTTTGTTCATACTATACATATAGGTATAGCATAACTAATATTTTTAATTATTGAATTTGAATATAATGATATTAAAAAGTGTTAAAAAAATATTACGTCATAATGCTCGATCAAACGGTTAAAAACTTAATTGAATATTATCCAATTGGGTAACATCTATCCTCCCGTTGCAGGAATACTTGGCCGAACGTCATGTGATGATAGATTTAGTCATATATATATATATATATATATATATATAAATTTTGGTAAACATTAAATTGGGTGCCATTTTTTTTTTTTTTTTTGTGGTTTCGTGTTCTTATAATTATTGACTTTTTTTGTTGGATCGGTGGCCTTAAATAATTAACAAGAAAAACTCTACAAAATTGCGCAAGAATACACGGGGAGGCAGGTTTAAGGTACAAATGAGAATTATTGGCTACCGTTTGCAAAATTCTGCAATTTTCACGTGCTAGTGTTTAGGTAGGTTGATAGCTAACTAATACTATATATAATGCCTCAAATTATATCACCTACTTCCACAAATAGTAGCGCTATAATTAAAGATATAAACGATATAAGTTATATTATATAGTTGTTAAAAAAGAAAGAAAGAAAGAAAGAAAGAAAAAGATGTAAGCTATGATACCCATGGTTAATGTAGTTTATAGAAGTTAATTGGTCCATTAAAAATTATTGATTGATTTTTTGGATAATAATAAATATTTTTGGAATAAAAATACTTAACTCTCCAAATTATTATACTTTTTATATATTATCATATGAATTCTTACGAGTTATATTTTTCACACCTAACCCTCTATAGTCATTTTCTGACAATAAAAGTAAATGAAAATAGAACATGTGTCCTTATACGAGACGTTATTTATTGTTTGAAAATGACCAAATGTGGTTTGGTTTAAGTGTGAAAAATGTAAAGTTTAGATAGTAAAGTGCAACTTAAAAAAACTCGCATGAAAATGTGTAAAAAGTACTATAGTTTGGGGGGTTAAATATTTTTATCTCAATATTTTTTTTCTTTAAACCATCAATAAATTTGAATAATAATACACTACAAGAAAATACCTTTTTACTAACGGAACATTTTGTGACGAATAAATTATGTCATAAAATATAAGCCATATATGATGAATTTATGACGGAATGATATTACAATATATCTAAAACAACAAATTATCGGACAATGCTTTTATTAACAAATTTGTTAAAGTTAATCATATATATATATATATATATATTCACGATTTGTGATGAATTTCATTAAATCTGTAATGGATTATTAGGCATATGCTTGGTATGATATATGTAATTTATTTATGAAAAAAACATTTTATTATCATATTAATCTTTATTTGCAAGTTAGGAAAATCTCGAATTTACTCATTTTTGGATTAATATTTCTAGTTTTTTTGGGCCTGGATGGACTTGGACATCATGTTTCACGAGTTTGTTTCATTGTACGTCACATGATATTGTTGCTTATGCATATATTCTGAGAGTGGACCATA
>CM047874.1:6173796-6303796 GCA_026212405.1 Petrea volubilis | reverse complement strand
ATCCACCAGATCTCGCCGAAGTGAGATATGATCCAACACTCTTTATCTGTTTTCTTTATTTTATTTTAGTTTTTGTTTCCGATTCTTGAATTTTTCTTTAAAACTTTTTTAGTATGTTTGATACAATATAACTTCAAAAAATCTTTGCCTGATGTGTAACTTGATTATTTTCAGACCTTTTCAAATACATTAACTAATTAGTTCATTAATACATCCAAAATTAGTCAAATTAACTAATTAAAATCCCCCAACCGGATTTAGTACGTGGCCTATTTTGGACCATACACAAAAGTACGTTATGATTTTTGCGTTCTTCTTTCATGTCAAAACATGAATTCATCTTTAGTAGCCCATTAGGTTAAGCCCAATTGATGCTTGTTTCACTGGAAACTTGGGCTTAGACTTATGTATAACAACTCCAAGCAGTCCGGCGAATAGGGAAAGTATTAATACTATACACTCAAGTTTCTCATACTCCCGAAATGTGGCGATCAAAATCTTGCTCTCAGCTGATTATAGGGATACAAAATTGTAATGAAAATGTCTACAAAAGAAAAAAAAAAAGAAAAAAAGAAAAGAAAAATGAAAGAAGGTATAAATATCATATCCAAATGCTTGCGAAAGCTTCTTCGAGTGCCCTTTTCTTGCTTATCTCTACACTCCATCCACCGGCCCTTGCGGCTCTCTCAGCTCTCAGTTTCATCGTTTCTTCATCTTCATATTCATGTCCCATCATGTCGTGACCTGACCCAAGAGGGAGAGGCTGCGGACCCATGCCCATCGGACGAGGCTGCGCAATGCCACCTCCAGCAATTGCCGGTGCATATTGCCCTTGAGCAACATTGCTTGCCCCTGCTTGGGAGCTTGAGGACTGCATTCAAGAAGTTAGAAAACCAGTTAAACTGAGGCAGCAAAGATTAATGATCATAAGAGTCATATCATTACCATTCAAAGATTGCATATCCAAGGAGCCTAAATAATTGTAAATCGAATCTTTTGGCTCTTCTTGGTCAGGGTGAATGGAGACAATTAAGGGCCACAATGGTAGGAAATAAGATATTTACACAAACAAGCTTTCAATCCGAAATAGGTCTTGCAAATCATTACGCATAATATGTTGCTCACTGTCAAGTAGAAGAGCACAAGCTTCATTTCACTTGATTATTTTACAATTAGTTATGTCTGTTGTAGGGCCTTTGAATGACATAGTCTTTCTTATTGATATAAAAAGTATCATTCTCAATCTCAAGACTGAGAAAAGAAGAAGACACAGATTACAGCAAGAATAAGAGAAACAAACCACTTTGTATGATTCCAACCTTGACTGTTGGCAACCAGTACTACAGTGATTCAAATTATACGAAACCCATGAGGTAAAAATCAGCAAAAAATATATTTCAAACAAAGAGAACCATATTCATTCACCAAAATATAGTAGTTGAAACACTATGAGTGAACAAGAAAAATATTTAATGCAGCTGCACAAGGTCTTCTACTGTTCTGGGATGTCTGACATATCACTTTGACACAAACTGCTGCAGTTTTCAACTTCTTGTAAAGCACGTGGAGATTTTTCCCAAGTCCATCCACCAATTGGTAAAGCAATACAGGAAGCTTAAACATTTCATTCATATTCAGAAGTTTGTGAAAATGAAACTAGATATTGACGTACTAATAGATGATGACTGTGAAAAGGTGAGTGAAGGCGTAGCAATAAACACTATAGATTCAATTAGAGACAACTAAATATAGACAATGTAAACTCGTCTTAAAATCATAAGATCAACTCACTATATCAACACCCGTCTGCTGACTTTGTCCTTTGCTTGCAGCCAACGCAGCTGCATATTCCTCAGCCTATTTGATGAAAGACACACCAGGTAAGTGATGGAAAACGATAAAATAGCATCACAACAGTCTATGATGTAGCATCTGGGGTCAAAGGAACTACTGTGTGTGATGCAATCCAGAAGAAGCGGAGAGAGATAGGAAAAGAAAACCTTGCGAGCTTGAGCAATCATGATTTGCTCAGCATTTTCTCTCTGGTACTGAGCAATTTTCGCTTCAATAGCAGGAACATCTATTCCCTCAGCTAAATTAACTACTGCAAGCAAACACCAGTTTTCAATTGAATGCTGATACGAGAGCGTACCATACGATACAACTGATATACTTACTCATATCCTCTACTTCCTCCAAGTAGTCATTGTATTCCCTTAACGACGGGAAATCCTCTTCTCTTTTATTATATCTATCAATTCAAGAAGTTGGACAAAAAGGCTTAAGAATACGTAATAGCGGAAGGCTCTCATTTATCCAAAATAATAAAATAGCAGGAAAAAGGACAAGTAGGGGAAGGGCCCCGACATTTTATCTCCAGAAAACCACAGTACAAGATACATGTAATTATCACAAACCAAATGACAGCAACTAAAAAACTTGGCATCACACAATCTCCTCTGAAATATATTTCAAAGTTTTGAGAAGTTATGAGATAATTGTGGCTTCAATGTTTAGCATCCAACAAATTCAGAACTCCATTGAATAGATTTTCTCAAAATTCGTATAGCTTAGATCCTTAGAATCAAATGCTAAGCTCTTAATTCCTTACCAAATACATCATCAAAAATCACATCAGAAACTTTGAAAAAACAAATTACCACAATCACAAAACCTCATCAAGCAAAACCCTAGTTTCAAATTACCTTTTTCAAACAATAAATCACTAGATCCAACACCTTTCCACGAATCAAATCATACTGTTTTCTCTAGTAAAAGGGCTTACGGAGATGTTCAATAACCTACCCAGTCAACAAACAGTGTGAAAGTCTAATAAAGCTACCACCTTACCACAAATAAAACCAACACACGCATAAATTCGAAGCTCACACCAAAATAAAAGCGCAAGCAAAATAGCACATACATGCCGGCAATTCGTTTTCTGATGGCCATTTCCTTGGCAAAGGCATTTGTTCCAGAGGCCACCACCATCTCTACTGCTCAAATTTCTACTCGACACCCAATATTTTTCTTGGCGATGAAACGTATAGCTACTTGAATAATGTCCCAAGACGGGGAGAGTACGAACTTCTTCTTTTTCTCAAATTCGTGGCATGAATTTCAGAGGAAGCCCGCCATCCGGGGAGTTGGAGGGGCCGCTGGCAGTGGCGGAGGATTGTGATAGCGAGCGGAGGCGCAGGGGGGAAATTGGAAGTTAGGAAAGGATTGAGAAATTATTTAACGAAAAGGGTTTTATTGATTTGTTCATAACCGTAAAATTAAAATTTAAATATTTCCATTTGTGTGCATTATTATTATTATTATTTTTAATGAAAATATTTTTATCATTTTTATCTTGTTAACTATATCATCAAATATCAATACTATTATCAACTAACAGCTATTATAAAAATAAAATAAATTACAAAGCCTCGCATATTTTGATGGAGAATCGAACTAAATACCTTACAAATAGGGGGGTCTCAACTTTATCGATTAATTTGTGCATATTATACGGAAGCATTTTTAAGAAAAATTTAATTAAATTGAATTTGGCATGGTTCAAATTAACATTTTACTTCATGTCATCACATTTCTTGAGTTCAATTTAATCCTACAATAAATGAATTACAAGAGGGTTCCTAACACGCTTTTTCTCCTGAATCAGCTATTCTATTTCTGTATTCACAATAAATAAATTAGTAAAACTACAGGACCTAACATTCAATTGGGATCCTGATATTGACAATTAGTAAAAACTTTTCGTCATGAGTTCATATATATATATATATACAGAAAAATCACATATATATTCTGGACTGCCGAGAAATAGATTGTTACTTGTTATGGAATATGAGATAGCTACCTATTGAAATATATGTCCAAGTAGTGTATTAATTATTGAATTTAAATATGATGACATTAAAAGGCGGAATTGTGACAGGGACAAGAATAGAAAATGAATTGGGCCACACTATTTATTTGGATAGTTCAGTTTTAACCCCCTTCGGTTGGTCTTTGTTTGATTATATTTTGGGCTCTGGTACCCCTTTCGACCAACCCTCCTGAAAAAAGTTCACGCTTTTAATTTTCTGTTTTTAATTTAATAAACTAATTTAAAAAAAAAACCAAACGGAGTTAGAATTCTATTTTTTTTATTTGGCGAAGTTAGTTTTTTTCCTTAATGAATATGTAACCATCTTTAAAGATGTAAGAAATTTAACATCATTGTTCGAACCCTGATAATGTATGTGTAATCGATGGTTTGTGTGTATGTGTAAAGAAAAACATATAGAATTAGTAACCTTTTAATATATATTATGATTAACTTAAGTAAACTTGGTTAAGAAATTAGACGTGACAAATACACATCATCTATTTAATTACTAGTGGGTGTTGACATACTCTATACATGTGTGAAATAAAAATGAAATATCATTTAATCACTTGTTGATAAATTTATAATTTTATATTTCAAAAATTTTAAAAAAATTGATCGAAAATTAACTTTATATATTATGAAAACCAACAAAAAAAAATGATTGAAAATTCAATTGAGTCTTATTATTCAAAAAATAAATAAAAAGATAAAATACACTAAATATTAAAGATAAAGCTATAAGAGAAGAGGCAGCAAAAAAAATAAAGAGAAATAATATATCATATTAAAAAGTGGAGAGAGAAAAGAGACAAAAAATAGGAGAGGAATGAGAAAAAAAATGCCAGACTAAGATACCAGGTAGTTATTAGAGAGTATTGGAGCTTTTTATAAAAGAGTATAGATATATTATGAAAAAACAAAAAAAAAATGATTGAAAATTAAATTGAGTTTTATTATTGAAAAAAAAAATAAAAAGATTAAGTACACCAAATATTAAAGATAAAGTTATAAGAGAAGAGGGAGAGAAGAAAAGAAAGATAAATAATATATCATGTTAAAAGTGGAGAGAGAAAAGTGAGAAAAAATAGGATAAGAAAGAGAAAAAAATGCCTGACCAAAGACACCAGGTAGTTATTAAAGGCTGCTAATGCTTTATAAAAAAGTATAGAATATTAAGTGTATTAGTAAGTTTAAGCATGCAGCATTTTGCAAGTCTCTACTATCTCAATTCTGTTGTTTTATGTTATTTTATTTTTTTTTATGCTGATGAATGAGGTCTTGCCTTACGGATAAAGTGGAGGCCCCCTTAACATTAGCATGTATCTTGTGCTATGCATGAAAATCATAATTTATCCATTACGTAAAAAGATAAAAATAAAATATACTATTCATATAAAATAATGTTTACTTTAAATAATTTTTATTGCAGTTCAATAATTAAATAAATAATAATATTTTACTTATATTTAAAACTTTTAATTTTTTTTAAAAGAGCAAAGTATTGCCGTACCAAAAAAATCATATCAAAAATAAAAAAAATCTAAATCTAAATATATGATCCAAACTAAAGTTATAAATAAAAGTTTTATATATATTAATTAGAGTTATGAATGTTAAATTATGAGCTACTTTGGGTTAATAGATTCCAAAATAATTGATTATTATCCACATCGGAAGATGAGAATATTGACAATTATTAATAGTAGCTGCCTAGGTGGAAACGCCTCTGGAATATGTTTTGTATTCTCTTCTATGCTGCCTAGGTGGTGTCTTCCTTCTTGTAATTTTCGTAGTTTTGTTTTATTTCCTCCAAAATCTTCTCTGCACAAAGGAAAGAAAATAAGGAAACTAAATTATATTTTCCTAACCAAAAACTAACAATTTAGCTTAGATTGGGCTGAAATTTACAAAATAAGGCTCCAAAATAAGTTGATAGAATAGAGTTATCAATTATGCCACGCAAATAATATTTTTCTCTTTAAAAATAATTTATATTAATAAGACAAATACTGAAGAAGTTGGTAGCAATCCGAATACCTTACATAAATGCCTGTAAAAAGGGGTCATTTGGTCCTCAAAAAAGGACATCAAGAAGTCTTACAGGGCCAGAAAAGTCGAAGGAAGTTCTGAAATTCTCTCAAGTCAAGTTCAAGAAGATTTGTGAAAATTCAAGCGAACTTCCTAGTGTTCTTCACAAAAGTCATTAAATCAAAGCGTTAAATCCACAATCAAGGTGTTAGGCCCGTGTATTGGTATTTCTCTAAAGTCAAATCCATGGTGCTTAAGGCGACGTTCAATGCATTTTTCGCGGAAATGGTCAAAATAAGGCTTTTGATTTGCAATTAAGGTGCCAAACCGACAAATCAACATTTTTTCCCCAAGTAAAATTCAAGTCAAGTCTACGATGTTTAAGGCATTCTGCACGGCATTTATCGAAATGCCCAACTTTGATTATTAATCAAGTTACAAAGCCTACGAATCATGTTATTCAAGATCAAAATCCATTCGGAGAGAAAAACTAGGGAAGTAGTCTTCTAAGAGATTATTTTCCACTATCTTATATTTTTTTTCCCCTTAAATTCAAATATTTGTCATATATTTTTTATTGTCTTGTAATTTGTATTTGCAGACTCGAAATTGTGGCGCCCCTCTCGTTAGGATTCGCCCAAGCGATTGGAGCCCACCGACTCTCATGTTGAGAATTAACCCTAAGATAAATACTTAGTACGAGCACCGCCAATTGATTGTGTGAGTAGTCGAGGGTCTCAAAGTGGAAGCGATATAGAAAACGAGTACAAGTAGCATTAAACACAAGAGTCCAATAGGGTATTAGTGTAATACATATAGGATTTATTATTTCATATAGTGATGCACAATAACTAGGAAACGTAGGGTAATGCAAAATATCAGAGTTAACTATTAGTAGCTAAAAGTACGCCCATCACTTTATTCGACACCGTTCAACCTATAATCTGAGGCAATGAACAAAAGGAATATCAGTTGTAAGTTTGAGTGACTTAGTGAGGCCATTATAATAAATACATATATATAAACATAAAAACAATAAAACTTAAAATAATAGATTTGAGTGTTAACTTATAATGGAACGAAACAACCCGATATAATTTTTAACAGTGACAAGCCATGTTTATAAAAGATTAATAATAGATATACGGTAGTGAGCTAAGCAGTATAGTCTCCAACCTTATAACTATCCAAAACAGTAAAATATCATAAAACCCTTACTTTATCATAAATATTATAAATAAAATATTAATTTTGTTATTTTATTTGAATTAAATTTTAATCCATCTTATTTTAAATAATTGATCATAATGAATATATTTATTTAAATTCATATAAAAATCATTTTAATTTTATATATGAAAAAATATAATTAAATGAAACTATCCACAGATGATCTTACTTGAATAGCATAAATTCATTAAGTTAAAAAAATAGAATAACTTTTTTTACATGTTTAATTTTTAAATATTATTACAATAATTTTGTAACTTATTTTTATTCAATCTACTAACGCAATAAATTATTTTTCATCGATTACAATTTTAATTATTTTTATAGTTAATAAAGGTTTGGGAGTCGAAATTTAGGTTGTTAAATGTGTGTGTAATGAAAATTTTATAAATAGAAATGACATGAGGACAATTTTGTTTAATTATTTAATTGGGTGGGGGACATTGGGGGAGGGAGAGGGTAAGTGTTGCATTTGATAATTTAGGGGTGTGAATACATATATTTTTTGTAAGTAAAGTATATTTAATATTATTTTAAAATAAATAAACATTTTGATTAATTCTTTGATAGAATAGTGAGTGAATTTTGAAATGCGAGTAACAATTCCCTTAAGTTTCCCATTTTATTTTATTTTATTATCTACCTATCAAAATCCTGGCATTTTCTACGATATTATTTTCCATCTCAAAGAGGCATAGATATTATAACTAATCTATATTTATATTTATTAGAACATTATTGACACCAAGTTGTTGTCTTAGGTGAGGATTAGTTAGCAATCAATATCACAAAATCCACCAACCTTTATTATTAATTCAAATTTGAAGTATATCCGTCTCTAAATGTTATACAGTTCACTAGTAGATTTTCTAAGTTTTGAAACTTTTTTAACTGTATACCTGTTGGGTTTATGGCCTCTAAATTCTAATCACCCTGCACGCCCCGCAATTACAACAAATATGATATATGGTGGCTCTTTTATTTACCTTAAAAAATCATAAAAATATTTTTATTAATTAATTTGTAGGGTTTTTTACAAAAATTGTTCTCTAAGCATGTGGTATTTGAGTTTTTATCTCTTAAGCTTAACTTTTTCAATTTTTGCACTTTATTTTTTTAAATTTTCAATTTTAGTCCAATTTTGGACTACTTTGACAGTTAAAACTGATTTGGTATGAAAAATTAGGACTTTTCTAATTTTTCCTCCATTTCGCGGACATGGAAGCCATGTGTTTCAATTGAATTTTTTAAAAAAAAAATTAAAAAATTTGATGTGGCATAAAAGGCACATCATATACACACACAAATATACGTACATACATATATATATATATATATATATTCTCACACACACATTAGTTATTTTGGGGGGGAATGGGGGCGGGCAGTGGTTTGGCGATTGGGGAGAAAGGGAAGGGGTGGGGTGGGGTGGGGTGGGGTGGCGTGGGTGTGTGTGTGAAGAAGACTGTGTGTTGTCCTTTTTTTTAAAAAAAAAATAATTAATGTAAAATTTAAGTTTTTTTCCTTCTTATTTTAATTAATTAATTTTTATTTTTATTTATATATTATTTAATATGTAATTTCATTAAATTTTATATTTATTTAAACTAATTGAATTTATATAATATTTTTATATAAAAATAATATAAATTTAAATTCTAAATTTATAATACTTATATAAAATAAATATTTTTTAAATATATATAGTGAAATATATAAATAACAATTGTGATGTGGCTTTTTGCTTAATTTTTCTTTGAAAAGTGTCAATTCATCTTCATGTAGGATCCAAATGCACATCTCACAACCAACATTATCGCCACATCAGCAAATTTGGTTCGAAAATAAAAAAAACTCCAATTTGCCATGCCACGTCAGCTCTAGCTGTCAAAATAATCCAAAAGCGGACTAAAATTGAAAATTTAGAAAGATAATGGACGAAAATTGAAAAACTTAAACATAAAAAACAAAAACTCAAATACCTCATACTTAGAAGACGATTTTTGTAAAATCCCTTAATTTATACGAAGGCTTTTTAAAGGATAGTCCCCATAACCAAGGTGGCAAAAAATGAAGGATTTTTATGAAAATGGCCTTCATTTACAAATTTTGGAGACAAATTTTAATATTTGAAGACTTTATCTAAGTTTTGTCTTTATAAATCTTTCAATATCCGCAAGAATTATTAAAAATTAAAAGTCTTCTTAATTTATTTTTAGGATCATTGTATGCATGCCTTCAATAAATATAACACAAAACTAGTGTTTGTTAGTAGCGTGCCGCCCCGAGCCCGAACCTCAAAGTTTTCCCGTCCTTTGTCCTTAGCCATACAGGTATTGAAAGTGCAAGATATTAACTTTAAATTTGTATTTCTATAGGTAAGTACACAACTATATTCATACTTTTTAGTTTTGTGAGTCTGCACACGTAATATTCCTCTAGTTTAAAGGCCAAGTTGTGCATAATTAATTCTTACTCCATTTGATTTCAAACCTTAAGAGTTCTCATATGATACTGCAAACTAAGCCAGGTTGTAAGAATCAAAAATCAAGCAAAAATTTCATTGTGAAATTCTCATATTAATTCCATCCAATTCGGCTTGTGAGGAAGAGCACTGCTGCTGATGAGAGATGGCTTATGCTGCTCTGACTTCTCTCAAGCAGACAATACGTCGCCTTATAAATTCTCCTCAAATTTCGATTCCTCACGCATCTAAACGTATCTTGTATTCTGCATGGAAGGAGGTTGAAACCTTGCAAAAAATTCTCAAAAATTTGCAAACCAGCATCAGAGACAGCAGCAGCGGCAGCAGCAGCGAGAAGATGTTGAATGCTTTCGGCGGAGAAATCAGAGATGCAGCATATAAATTAGAAGACGCAGTTGAACACCATATATCAGATCAGTTTCTTTTGCAATCTGATAAAAGATTTGCAGATGACTTTGAGTTGGAGATCCTAAAGCTAGAGATTGATTGCTTCAAAGGACTGGTGAAGAAGATGAAGGACGAGTTCGATCACACTAAAGAAACGGAGGAGAAGAGGGAAGGTGATGACAGTATCACAGAGATCATTTGTTTCTTTAAAGAAGAGCTGGAATCAAGGAACCCGGCGCCTAAAGAAGATGATGTTGTTGATTTTGGAGGAAACAAGTCAACGAATATGATTGGTTTATCTCATCAAGTTGGAAAAATCAGAGATGTGCTGAAAGGAGAGTGGCCACTCCTCAAAATCATCCCACTAGTTGGGATGGTAGGCACTGGTAAGACTACTCTTGCCAGAAAAGTTTTTGAAGATGAATCAATTCGAAGTTGTTTCAATCTTTGTGCCTTTGTGACCTTATGCCCAAAATATCAAATGAAGAAAATCATGTTGGCTATTCTATCTCAATTGAATCATGACATTGGTGAAAGTGAGACGGTTGAACAAGTCGGAGTGGCTTTGTACCAAAGTTTATATGAGATAAAATACCTACTTGTGCTAGATGACGTTCGGAACGAAGAAAGCTGGGATGAGTTCCGACAGTATTTTCCAAATCACAAAAAGGGAAGTCGTATTTTGGTGACAACTAGGCTAAAAGAGGTAGCTGAATATATTACTTCGGATGGATATTTTCGAGTGGACTTCTTGAGCAAAGAAGAAAGTTGGAAGTTGCTGCATGAGAAAGTGTTTGGTCCACATCAGTCATGCCCTCCTATACTTGAGAAATATGGAAGGGAAATTGCCCAAAATTGTGGAGGCCATCCTCTTACACTTATTGCATTTGCTTGCTTGCTATCCAAAGGTGAGAAGACCCCGGAGTACTGGAGGGAGGTAGCAGAGAGAAAAAATTCATTTTTCGTGGAAGCGTACGATGAAATGTCGAACATACCACTTCCCGGCTATTACAGTAAAAGTGAAATGTCAAAGGAGTACAATTACAATAAAGAAGAGCTGGAATCAAGCAAGTTAGAGAATATGATTGGTTTAGACGATCAATTTAAAGAAATAAAAAAATTGCTAACACAAAAAGAGCAGCGACCATGGCTTGATATTATTTCACTTGTTGGAATGGCAGGCATCGGTAAGAGTTCTCTTGCTATGAAACTTTTTAGGGATGAATCAATTCGGAGTTGTTTCGACCTTTGTGCTTTTGTTACCATAGACCAAAAATATCAAAGAAAGGAAATTTGGCTAGCTATTCTATCTCAACTTTGTGCCGTACAACGTGAGGAAGTAGAACGTGTGGAAGCTATAGCTTTGTACGAATGTTTGAAGGGTAGGAGATACCTAATTGTATTGGATGATGTATGGACCAATACATGCTTTGATCAATTATATCTTCCAAATGGCCGAAGTGGAAGTCGAGTCTTGGTGACAACAAGGCTACAACAAGTAGCTAAATCTGTTGCTTCACGATATGGAGTTCATCAAATGCGCTTTCTGAATGAAGACGAAAGTTTGTATCTTCTTCGAGGAAAGGTGTTCGGTGAAAATCACTCATTTCCTGACACTCAACTTGAGAAAGCTGCAAAGAAGATTCTTGAGCATTGCCAAGGTCTTCCTCTTGCAATCATTGAAGTTGCGAAGCTACTATCCAAAGACCAAACACCACAATACTGGAAGGAGGTAGCTCAGAAAGGACATTTGGTTTTTAGAGATATAGGTGATGACATGTCAAAGGTACTAATCAAGAGTTACAACTACTTGCCTCAACATTTAAAGGCATGTTTTCTCTATATGGGAGTTTTTCTTCCAAATTGTGACATCCCTACTTCAAAACTCGTTAAATTGTGGATTGCTGAGGGATTTCTCGAAACAAATCGACTCCTACTTGATTTATATAATTTTCGCTTAAATAATTTTGCCAGGGAGTGTTTGGATTATCTTGCTTGCAAAAGTGACCTTATCTTGGTCCGCAAACAGAGCTCCAATAAGTACAGAACCAAAACCTGTAGCATCCATTCAGCATATTGGTATCTATGTAATAAAGAAGTTGGGAAGGAAAAGTTTATGTATGTAGTACATAGTTATGCTGACACAAAGGGTATGGAAACGCAAAGACGGTTGTGCATTCATAACAATGTTTTGTTTGGCATCAAAGAGGTGTCCCACTCAATCGAATCCAGTATTTCAACAGCTCGTTCTCTCTTGTGTACTGGCCCGGACCATCAATATCCACTACAAATATCATTTTCCCATTGGAAGTTGCTTAGGGTGTTGGATGCTCTTACAATTCGTTTCTACGAGTTTCCAATCGAAGTGTTGGAACTTGTTCAGTTAAGGTACCTAGCCCTCATTTACAGTGCAAAGATCCCTCCTTCCATATACAAACTTTGGAACCTAGAGTATTTGATTGTCCATCGGCATCTCAACATTGTATCCCATGAAGGATCGTGTTTGCCCATCGAGATATGGAATATGCAAAAATTAAGATGCCTCCAAGTCATGGGAAGTGACCTTAGCTATGATGATCATGATGCTTTTCTCAAATTACCAGACCTCTTAACACTTTCATATGTGGGTGCAAACAGTTGCACCAAGGAGATTCTTAGAAAAACTCCGAATCTGAAAAAATTAGGAATTCAAATTGAATTAGCACCATTGGATATTGCTGCTAATCATCACCCATTGCATTGCTTTGATCATCTTCCCGTTCTCAAGAGAATTCAATCACTTAAATGTGTCGTCGTGAATCCTAACCCAAGGTCTCAGGTTGTTGCCTTCCCAACTTCTTTCCCATCAAGTCTTGAAAAGTTGAGTTTGAGTGGATTAGGATATCCTTGGGAGTACATGAGAATTATTGCTCGACTGCCGAAACTTAAAGTGCTAAAATTGCGATGCTATGCCTTCCAAGGGCCAGAGTGGTGGATAGAAGAGAATGAATTTCCAATGCTTGAGGTTCTGATGATTGAAGATACTGATGTGAAGTACTGGAGAACCACTAAAGGGTATTGCTCGCGGCTGCGGTGGCTGATCATTAAGGATTGCTACTGCTTACATGAGATCCCTATTGACATTTTCCAAGGAGATTCCCTTGAAACATTGGAGGTGGTTGACTGCCCTTTAGCTCTGGATTTTGTAAAGAAAATGCAAGATCAAAATGATCGACTTCAAGTTTGTGCCAAATCCTCATGGACCGAGAAACACAAGTCAAGAGTGCCACATTACCTAGAAAGGTATGTCAGATTTAGGTTTTTTTTTTTTTAATTTTTTCATGGAATCATAATATCTCGTGTGTACGTGTGACTAAATCACCAAATTAAAGGATAACAAAAATTAAGATATAAAAAGTGATGCAATTACAATCTAGGAAATAATTTAAACTCAGTTGAGAAATCTCCATATTCCAACTTGATTTCCATTATGTTGCACGCATGATTTTAACGAAGTCTGTGTTGGCAGGAGATGAAAAATTTGCTATAGCAAATTCAGAGAGAGCTGTGAAGACTAAAAGTCCGGCAAAATAAGCATGTGTGTGGGATAGTGCGTGTACGTGTGTGCTCTAAGAGACTATTTTACTGTCTGTTCTGAAATAAGCGTTTGGCCTTGTGATTCTAAATTTTGTTGTCCCTCTTCATGCATGGTTCGACTGATATTTGTAATGTTACTATAAATGACTTGTGTTCCTCTGGTTTCTAAGTATTAAGCTTCACTCATTTTCTATGCCTTCTGATCTCTTTGGTAGTACAAAATTTCTTGGAGGGTTGTTTGTGCTTGTGTGACAACACACATTTGATAATGAAATTGGGTATCAAAGTTTTCAAGGATGGGAAGATCTTGATGGCATGGGGGGCCTCCCACCTTTTCTATTATTTTTCTTTTTTGTGTTCCAAAGTACGAATCTGTGGTAATTTTCGGAATGAACATCTAGTAGAGCTTGATTTTCAATGCAAAGACAGAAATTTCAACATGTTTTTGCTCAAACAAAAAGGCTAATCATAATCAAGTTTGTGGCTTAAGGCAAATTGGAAAATTTGTTGAGGTTGAGGCAAACCAACTGTTAAAGATTAAGAAACCTGTTATATCCTTCACTTTTGCCTTCATCTGATAGTGTGATATTTTGGTGCTGGTATTATAGGAGAGAAGCAATGGATGAGGATCACTCATTTTAAGAAATAGACAGATAATTTGCACGATTTTATGCTAAGTACAAATTTCAAGAGGTAATCAATGCTAATGGTGGATTGCTTTGATAAACGAAAAGATATTTGACAACTCATTACAATTTACTCTAATTTAGGAGTATCGAGGGTCTAGTTTACACAAAATTAATAACCAATTAACTAATGCAAAATTTTCAATTTAATAAAAATATTTTAAATTATGAGAATTTAGCATTCAATCAAAATTGTATTATTTGAGTCAACAAACCCTCTTTATATATATAATGTTGCCTCTGTCCCATAATATTAGTCGTGTTAGAATTTTTTTTTTGTCACATAATATTTGTCACTTTGAAGATTTTAAGAGAGTATTAAATTCCCAAATTTACCCTAATTTGTTATTTTTAATGGAATTGATGAGGTATGGGGAGGGTAATTTTGTCAAATCAATTTAAATTTAGCTGGAAAAAATGCTATTTATTAACGTAATTGATTTGTATGAAAAAACTTAGGACGATTAATATTAGGGCGAATTACGTTTACCTCCCCTAAGGTATGCCTTATTTACAAAAAACGCCCCGACGTTTGAAAAATTACAATTGCCCCCCTGAATTAAAAGGGTAATTACAATTCACACCAAAAAACCACTGAACTTCCAAAAATACCCTCAAATAATTTAAGCAAAAAAAAAAATAAATAAATAAAATGAAAACCCCAAAATACCCTTTCTTCATCTTTTTTTTTTTCTTTTTTGTCACTTTTTTCTTTAATTTTATGTTTTCTCTTTATCTTTATTAGCCTATAAAAAAATTTTGAATTGGTTTTTTCTCTCTCTCTCTCTCTCTCTCTCCCCCCCACCCCCATCCCTCCCTCCCCCACGCCTCCCCCTGCCCCTCCCTCTCCCCCAACGGTTGCAGCGACAGCGGACAAGTGGCGGCGGCCTCCATCTCGATCTCTCTCTCTCTCCCCGTCCCTCTCTCTCTCTCTCTCCCCCCTCCCCCCATCCCTCCCTACCCCCGGCCCTCCCCCTCCTCCTCCTCCCCCTCCTCCCCCAACGGTTGCAGGGCTAGAGGAGACGGCGGACGGCGGGCGATGGCGGACGAGCTGCGGCGGCGGGGGGGGGGGGGGGAGGCCGTCCCTCTCGATCTCTCTCTCTCTCTCTCTCTCTCTCTCTCTCTCTCTCTCTTTCTCTCTCTCCCCCATCCCTCCCTCCCCCCGGCCCTCGCCCTCCCCCAACGATTGCAGATCTGGAGGTGACGGCAGACCAGCGGCAGCGGCGATGGGCGGAGGCCCTCCCTCTCTCTCTCTCGCCCCCCATCCCTCTCGATCCCTCTCTCTCTCCCCCCATCCTTTCCCCCCCACCCGCTCCCCCAACGATTTCTGGGCTGGAGGTGAGCGGCGGCTGCGGGCGGCTGCGGCGGCGGCGGCGGAGGTGGAGAAGAAGGAAAAAGGAGAAAGAAAAGAAAGGAAAGAGTGGAAAAAAAAAAGAAATTAAGAATTTTTTTTAATTATATATATAATATATATTGTAATTTTTTATATTTATAAAAATAAAATATATAGGATTATAAGATTTAATTTTTAAAAAAATATTTAAATATATATATAAGAGAACAAAAAACCCTCACAAGGGCAAAATAGTCATTTCAATATAGTCAAATTTCATTGAAGGGTATTTTTGGAAGTTCAGTGATTTTTTGGTGTGAATTATAATTACCCCTTTAATTCAGGGGGGCAATTGTAATTTTCCAAACGTCGGGGTGTTTTTTGTAAATAAGGCATACCTCAGGGGAGGTAAACGTAATTTTCTCTTAATATTATGGGACAAAGGGAATAGTATAACTGTAGGCCTGTTAATGGGTAGGGTTTTACCCTATCCTGACCCTAACCTTAAAAATATTCGATTAAATATACCCTATACCCTACCCTATTTAAATATTTATTCATTCGGTATGTATATTGAGTATACCCTATTTTTAGGGTAGGGCATAAACCTTACCCAATCATATATTTTTCTTTTATTTGCCATCTTTTGATATTGTGTTTTTTCTTTAGCTCACACACACAGTTAACACATACACATGCATTTACACACACTGCACACACACAGTTTTCACACACACAGAGTTTTCACGCACACACACACACACACACAATATGTGTGAAAACACAATTTCGCACACTGCACACACACACACACACACTGCACACGCACACACATAGTGCGCACATAGTTTCACATACTGGACACACACACTGCACACACAGTTTCACACATTGCACACACACACACACTGCACACATTGTTTCACACACTGCACGCACGTGCGCGCACACACACACACACACTGCACACACATTTTTCACACACACTGCACACACTCACACAGTGTGTGTGTGTGAAACTGTGTGTGCAGTGTGTGTGAAAAATGTGTGTGTGTGTGCAGTGTGTGTTTTCACACATGCACACACACAATGTGTGTGTCCGCGTGAAGTGTGTGTGTGTGTAAAAATTATGTGCAATGTGTGTGTGTGTGAAATTGTGTGCAGTGTGTGGGTGTGAAAAATATGTACACGTAGTGTGTGAAAAATGTGTGTAGTATATGTGAAAAATGTGTGTGTGTGTAAAAAATGTATGTGGACCGTGTGATGTATGAATACTTATTGGGCAATGATGTGTATAGTGTGTGAATATCCGTTAGGTATTATTACCTAATGGATTAGAACGAATAAGGCCATATTTTAATCCATTCATTTGTGGTAGTATGAGTTAGGATAGAGTATGAATAAATTTTAAATTTTTAAGATATAAATAAAATATAAATAAAAAATAAATAAATACAAATAAAATAAAATTCTATCCATTAACAGGCCTATATAAATGTATTAGGTGAGCAGAGCTAGAAATATTATCTTGTCACAAACCGATCAACCAATTGCATTGCGTGCCCTGCGGCCCCGAGCCTCGAGAAAGTGTATATAAGATGGATATGTATCAACATTAATTTACTCTTTCAATATGGAATATACCATATCCACACTATGTAATTATATGAGTCTACAAACAAATATAATATTCTTAAGTCAGAGACAAGAAATAATTGGGCATAATTTAATTATACTTCATTTGATGGAATTCTCGTCACATGATTCCGCTGATTAAGCCAGGCTGTACACCATTAATTAGCAATCAAAAGACGAGCAAAATTTTCATTGACATATGCTCATACGATCAGTTTCTTCCATTTTGCCAGCAAAGTTTTATTTGCGTCGAGTTCGATCATATTAGAACTAATTACGTAATAAATATTTTATATTTATTTTATATTTAATATATAAATTTAAAAAAATAATTAATTATATGATAAGTATTTTAATATTTATTGTATTGGTTGGGTTCGAACAAATTGAACATGAACAAGAATCTTCCCACTTTCCATAATTAATTGAGTCTGCAGTCAGCACGCACAATATTCTAAATAATTTACAAGCCAAGTTGTTCATAAATAATTATACTCCCACGCGTTGGAGACGAGTTCTTCTCTCACATGATTCCGCAAATTAAGCCACTAATCAGCAATCAAAAGAGAGAAGATAAAAGTTTCATCGACAAATGCTAGCTCACATGAGAAGAGAAGAGAGTAGCAATATTACTGATTGAGAGAGATGGCCTACGCCGCCGTGATTTCTCTCAAGCTGACAATATATCGCCTTCTAAATTCTCCTAAAACTTGTATTCTTCCCCCATCTCGAGAAATCTTAGAATATGCATTGAAGAACGCTGGGTCTTTGCAAAGAATTCTCCAAAGATTGCACAGCAACATCTGCGATAGCGCCTTCATCATCAACGAGAGTGCAGTCAACGCCTTGAATGGAGAAATCAGAGAGGCAGCATTTAAGTTAGAAGATGCACTTGAATCCCACGTATCGAATCAGTTTCTTTCGATGTCTTCTGCCGACTTGGCGGTGGCCACGGATGTACTAAAGCAAGAGATCAATTCCTTTGAAGAAACGGCGAAGAAGATGGAGGACGGGTACCGTCACATTGAACAAACGGGGAAGCAGATGGAGGGCCATTACGTTATGCAAGAGATCATGTGTTTCTTTAAAGAAGAGCTAGACTCAACGAACGCCATGCCTACACCAGTTTCTTCTGTTGACTTTTCTAATCAAATTGGGGAAATCAGAGATTACTTAACAGAAGGGGGGTCACCATGCCTTGACATTATCTCATTGTTGGGCATAGTGGGTAGTGGTAAGACTATGCTTGCTAGGGAAGTTTTTCGTAAACCATCAATTTCGAGACATTTCCGACATCGTTGCTTTGTGACAGTGGGCCCAAACTATGATATAAAAGAAGTCATGCTAGCCATTCTATCTCAACTGAATCATGAAGACTGTGAAGGTGCGACAATTGAACAAGTGGGAGTAGCTCTGGACCAAAGTTTATATGAGACGAAGTACTTAATTGTGTTGGATGATGTGCGGAACAAAAAGTGTTGGGATGAGTTACGACAATATCTTCCGGATCATAAAAATGGAAGCCGAGTCCTGGTGACAACTAGGCTAGAAGAAGTAGCTGAATATGTTGCTCCGAAGAGAGTTCATAAAATGCTCCCACTAAGTAGAACAGCAAGTTGGACGCTCTTTTTGGGCCAATCGTTTGGTCCTATTCCTTGCCCCAGTCATCTTAAGCAATATGCAGAGCAGATTGTCGAGGCATGTTGGGGCCATCCGCTTTCAATCGTTGCATTTGCTCGCTTACTATCCAAAGCCAAGAAAATTGATGATTATTGGTTTTGGGAGAAGGTAGTGGAGAGAAGAGATTCATTTTTCATTGAAGCATACGAGCAAATGTTAAAGGTACCACTTCTTAGGTATGACAACAAATGTCAAATGTCAAAGGAAAAAAAGGAGTTAGAATCAAGCAAATCTAAGAATATGATTGGTTTGCAGGACCAATTTAGAGAAATCAAAGATTTGCTAACAACGAAAGAGCAACAACCATGGCCTAACATTATCTCAATCTTTGCGATGGTAGGCATTGGCAAGACTACTCTTGCTAGGAAACTTTTTGAGGATAAATCAATTCGAAGTTGTTTCGACATTTGTGCCTTTGTTACCGTAGGCCAAAAATATAAAATAAAGGAAATCATGCGAGCTATTGTATCTCAAATTTGTGGAGTACAAAATGAGGAAGAAGAATGTGTGGAAGCTATAGCTTTGTACCGATGTTTGAAGGGCAGGAGATACCTAATTGTGTTAGATGATGTATGGAGCACTAAGTGTCGTAAGCAGTTATATCTTCCAGATGGCCTAAGAGGAAGTCAGATCTTGGTGACGACCAGGTTAGAAGAAGTAGCTAAATCTTTTTGTTCGCGAAATAGAGCTCATCGAATGCGCTTCTTGAGTGAAGAAGAAAGTTTGAATCTTCTTCGAGAAAAGGTGTTTGGTCAAGATCAATTGTTTCCTGATTATCAATTTGAGAAAGCTGCAAAGAAAATTATTGAGAATTGTCAAGGTCTCCCTCTTGCAATCATTGCAGTTGCTGATCTACTATCCAAAAACAAGACACCACAGTACTGGAATGAGGTAGCGGAGAAAGGACATTCGGTTTTCAGAGATCTGAGTGATGGCATGTCGGAGGAACTAATTAAGAGCTACAACCACTTACCACAAGATTTAAAAGCATGCTTTCTCTATATGGGAGTTTTCCCACCAAATTTCCAGATCCCTATATCAAAGCTCATTGAGTTGTGGATTGCAGAGGAATTTCTTGAAAAGAATATGCTCCGACAAAGTTTAGAAGATTTTGCCAGGGAATGTTTGGATAATCTTGCATGCAAAAGTGATCTTATTTTGGTCCACAAGCAGAGCTCCAATTCTTATAGAGCCAAGACTTGCCACCTCCATCCTTTGTATTGGTATCTGTGTAATAAAGAAGCTGAGAAAGAAAAGTTTTCTCATGTCGTAAATATTTATGCCGACGCAGACGGTATAGAAAGGCAAAGACGATTGTGTATCCATAACAATATTTTGTTTGGCATCAAAAATGTGTACAACAAAATGGTATCCGATACTTCAATGGCACGCTCTATCCTGTGTACTGGTCCAAGGCATCAATATCCACTATCAATATTATGTTCCCATTGGGAGTTGCTCAGGGTGTTGGATGCTCTTACAATCCGCTTTTACAAGTTTCCCGTCGAAGTTGCAGAACTAGTTATGTTACGGTACCTAGCCCTCACTTACAGTGGAAAAGTCCATCATTCCATATCCAAACTTAGGAACCTTCAGTACTTGATTATCCATCGACATCTTAGCATTGCACGTGCTAGAGAAGATTGGTCGTATCTGCCAATTGAAATTTGGAATATGCAAGAATTGAGATGTCTCGAAGTCATGGGAAACAACCTTCCTTATCATAGCCATGTTGCTACTCTCAGCTTACCAAACCTATTGACACTTTCATTTATGGGCGCAGACAGTTGCACCAAGGAGATTCTTGAAAAAACTCCGAATCTAAAAAAATTAGGAATTCAAATTGAACTAGCACCATCGGATATTGCTACTGATATTCATCCCTTGCATTGCCTTGATCATCTTTACGTTCTTCGGCAATTGGAAGCGCTCAAATGTGTTGTTGAGAATCCTAACCCTACATCTCAGGTTGTAGCCTTGCCAGCTTTTTTCCCACCTAGTCTTGAGAGATTGAGTTTAAGTGGGTTAGGATATCCTTGGGAGTACATGAGAATTATTGCTCAATTGCCGAAACTTAAAGTGTTGAAATTGCGATGCTATGCCTTTCGAGGGCCAAAGTGGTGGATGCAAGGGTTTGACTTTTACCACCTTGAATTTCTGTTGATCGAGGATACTGATCTGGAGAATTGGGGAGCCGATAAGGAGTACACCTCCTGGATTGAACGGCTAATCATTAGGAATTGCTACAACTTAAAGGAGATCCCGATTAGAAATTTGGGAAGACTATCCATGCTGGAGTTGGTTGACTGTCCTTTAGCTCTAGGTTCTGTAAAGGAAATGCATGACAAAAAAGGCCGACTTCAAGTTTGTGTCAAATCTTCATGGAATGAGAAATGCAAGTCATGAGCCGTGCCTGGCCTGGAAAGGTATGCCAGCATATTCAGTTTTTAATTTGTTAGTGCAAACATAATATCATATGCGTATGTGTGATTGAATCAGCAAATTGTACTTTACCAAAAAAAAAAAAATCAGCAAATTGTAGGATAACAAAAGTTAAGTTAAATGGAAAGTACGTAATTAGAGTCTAAGGCTATATATAATGAAATCTATGACCAATAGTTTAAACTTAGTTGAGCAATCTCCATTTTCCAACTTGATCTCCATCACGCAGCACTCATGGTTTTAATGAAATTTGTTTTTGCAGGTATGGAGACTAAAAGTCCAGCAACAGTAGATGATTTTATGCATGTGGTGAGACTGTGAGTGTGTGTGTGTTTGAGACACTATTTTACTGCCTTTAGTGTTGTGATTCTAAACTTTGTTGTTAGCTTTTCATGTTTGGATTGATATTTGTAATGTTATTGTTAAATGACTTATCTTCGAACGGCTTCCAAATATTAATATTTACACATTTTATATGCCTTCTATCTTCCTGGTAGTGAAAGATTTCTTGGAAGGTTGCCTGTGATTGTGTGATAAAGCGTATGATGATGAAATATTTATCTGGTTGTTTATCCTGTCTAAGTTTCCAAAAATCTGAAAATTTGTAAGTTTCAACTATGTATCCCAGGTTGTATCCAGTCCAGGCCGCCAGGCCATCTACACCACGCTTTCTTTCACTGAAAAGTTGTGTCCAATGGAGGACGCAAATGTGTTCTGATTTTGAATATTTTCTGATTGTGAGCGACAAATTTAGGTGTGTTCGTGTCTTATCTGTGACAGAAAAGCTACTTGTATAACAAATCAATTGATGCTCTTTACATAACAACCCAATCGCGCTCGAGCATATTAAGGTGGCCCGACTCTGTCTTGCGACTCCGATGCTTCAGTTAGGTCAACTTGGGATTCTATTCTTTTATGTCTTTCAACATATCAATCTGTAATGGGGTAAACCTTTATCTGGTTGTTTATCGTATCACAAAATTTCAGGATTGCGACATCTTGATGGAAAGGGAGGACTTCCACGTTTTCTATTATTCCAAAGAGATTAAACTTTTCCAAAAATCCATATGTTTCAACTACGTTTCCCAGGTTGTATACAGGCCATGCCATGAACACCGTGCTTTCTTTAACTCGAAAGTTTTGTACAACGGAGGATGTAAACGCCTTCTGATTTCGAGCATTTGTACAACCTGAATCTATTTCTGATAATTGTGATATTATTTCACTTGTGTTTGTGCTTTGACGGCTACAATCAAAGCTACTTATACAGCAGATAGAAGTCTAATTTGTTGTTCCATCTTTTTTAACATCTGGCAAGATTTCAACTAAAGAGTGTAAAGGACGTCCTGATGTGCTCCCATTGCATAGCTTAGCTCTAATCCTGTCCATGATATCCAAGAACATGTAATATCAGGCATTATTCTTCATGAATCAAAAGCATCATAAATTGTAAATGCGTTTGCAGAAAATGGCTTGAGCTATCTCAAGTGCTAAGTTTGCAGAGTTCCACAGTTCTAGTTCATCAACCCCCGCCCAATTCCAGCAACAGGCAATTCCAATTGGGCAGTGACTCATCGATCGGCAAGGAAGTTCGCAAATGGATTTGTGGAATCATATTTGGTGTTTGGACCTTGGGATCTCCAGAGGCGAGGAAGTTCGCAAATGGAGAATTAAGTACCATTTCTTTACATAGTTGGTACTGAAAATATCAGAACACAAAAGTTGCTTCTCAAACAAAGGACATGTAGTCAATTGCTGCTACAGTTAAAATTATATATATATATGTGTGTGTGCGCGTGCATGTAGTTCCGTTATATAGCACGATTCGGGAAACTGACAGAGAAAAATTCCAGAAAAATTTTCTTGAATTTCTTCTCTTACAATTATTCAACTGAAATTCATCAACGCCTTTGTAATCACAATCATGCTGGCTTTGCACTGATTACTTGTGCTAATCAATACATATTATACACGCATCCACATTGCAGGTGAACACTGATTCACTTCAATGTCACTTTCTCACAGTCTTGTGTTATTTTTGTCGTTGACATAGGTGAGATGGCAATCCACTTCGTCTCTATATGGATCTTGAATCTAGCAGGAAGATATCAGGTTATGAGGATGTTTTTATCAGCTATCATGCCAAAGACGACATCCAATAAACTTCTGATGGGGCTCTCTTTAATAACAATCGAAATTATCATTTATCTTCCATCAACCAAAGTGTTAGTGCTCTTACAGACCTGAGCTAAATACCCCCTTTTGATCACCGGAATTTAACCAAGACTGGAAAAATTTATTACTTGGATAACATCATCCATATATGCGGGTGGTATGTGTAATTTTAAAACTAAAGAGGTATATGTGTGTAGTTGTATAATAGTTGCAGGGAAGGATGCTGTAATTTATTCCATATTAATATTATTCCAATCACCTGCAATGTGCCATGCCACATTACAAATTTGTCCTCACAATTGATAACACTGACAGAGAGCTATGTGACGAGAAACTTTTTAATGCTCTGAACTCCAGGGCTGTTCCTACATATTTTGGCGCCGCTAATGTTCAGGACTTCATAACTCCTCATTCTATAAAAGGTGGGACCAGATTCAGTTCGATGGCACAGCTGGCTTCTTACATGAAGTCCCTAGCTAATGATCCTATGGCTTATGCAGAGTATCATGCATGAAAGAGATGCGGTGTCTTGGGTAAATGCGGAAAGACACGTTCACCTAGCCTATAAGCGTTACCTTGCAGGCTTTGTGAAGCTGTGAGCAGAAAAAACGGGAGAAAATGCAGAATCTTTGCACGTAGCTTAGGTTCTTGGTGTCAGTCGCTATAGCTTACAGACTTGTTAATGCTCATTGTTGTGTCTCATTGTACTATTGGAGAATACAAACCACTGAGATAGGGATTTTGTAGAATTGCATACTGATAGATTCAATCATACAGATATTTTTGCTTCTAACCCCATAAACATGCAGATATCATCAACTTAATGTTTGTGCTCTTTGCTGGCATAGAATACAGTTTTCTGGGTAGAATTTACATATACTGATGATGAATAGGATAATCTTGGATTTATCAACTTAATAATTCAAATGCTCTGTCTCCATGAGAGGTACCTATTTTGTTAGTTTCATTCTGGTTCAAAATCCTGGGAACTGTTTCTCTGGTTCAGCGACACTGAATCGCGTTAAATTTATCTTATGCATGCAACAAGATCGATATGTCAACTGACATAAAACCCTTCAAGGTTTAAAATTTTCCTAGACGAACAGTAGTATTATGAGACAATCCACATCCCAACATAAGAAGTATTGTTGACGCAGGAGAAATAAATTCACAGACTTTAATAAGACAACTAAATTCTACAGTTGTATGCGTACAATGATCACAACAAGAGGGCAGGTGACACCATGTCACAGCAGCCTAGAATTCTAACTAAAACCGCGTAACAAATACATCATGCAATACAGTAAAAAGTTACATTACTAAGGAGGGTGAGAACAAAAAGAATGAGAACTAAGGGTCACATTGGCAGTGTGCATTTCTTCTGAGAGTGCCCAAGCATATGGCAGCGACCACATTGAACAACTCTCTTTGGTCGTTTTAAACTCTCTATGCGAAGAACCTTCTTTTTGGGTCTTCCTGGAGGCCTTCGTGTTTTTGGTGGACGAATTGTGATATCAACTTTAGCAGCTCCACCCTCGGCGCCCTCACCAGGCTCCTTCCAGAGACTTTTGTCGGGTATGGGGTATATCATCTGCGAGTAGGTTTCACGATAACTGTGAACAGTGAAACAATGCTCAGCAAACAAATGAGCATTTTGCCCACAGGAGATAAGTGCAGCCGCAGCATGCGCACAAGGCAGGCCATAGAGCTGCCAGCGCCGACATGAGCAGACTCGACTCCTTATGTCCACAATGTTTGTTCGTTCAGTTGACACAATCTCAAATTCAACTTCATTTGCACGGAGCACTTTATAACAACGGGCATCAGCAATGGCTTCTGATATCCGCTTTTCAGCAGACGGTACAAGAATCGAGGTCATTCTCATGCCCATATTCCGTCGATCATTGAACCATGATGTTAGCTGGTGACGGATGTGTTCCATCATTTGTACAATGGGGAGCTCATGACACTCCATTGCCCAATTATACAATAATTCGGTGACCGTCAATGTGAAATGACCATACCGTACCCCTTCAAAGTATGCCACAGCCCATAGCTGGGGGTTGAAATGGTGAAACCAAGGCAAGACATCCTGTGAAATCTGCACCATCTCAGAGATTTTACTCTCGAATTCAGCTGTGGTTAATGCATAAACAGCATTCCAGAATATATTCACCAATTTCGAGTTCTTGAAGGTATCGCGAAAATTCTCGCTGATATATCGCAAACAAAAACCATGAACTGCATTGGGAAAATGTGTTTCAACTGCTTCAACCATTCCCATTGTTCTCTCAGAAAGTAACGTGAGCCTGGGCATGCTTTCAGTGTTTACTCCAAGAAGCTTCCGGAGTTCCGACATGAACCACATCCAGTTCTCGTCAGTCTCCGCATCAACAATAGCTATAGCCAATGGAAACAATGCATCATCAGCATCAACAGCAGCAGCACAAAACAATGTCCCTAAGTACTTCCCTTTGAGATGAACCCTGTCCAATTCCAGAAGTGGCCGACAAGCATTTATGAATCCATAAATTGCAGCACGATAAGAAACAAACAACCGCTGGAACGAATTGTCCTGTCCAGTGGCGACGACAGAGGCAATACTTCCTGGATTAGTCTTCCTTATCTGTTCACAATACGCTGGAAGGAGCTTAAAACCTTCCTCATAAGTCCCATGCAGAGCAGCCATACTACGTTCCTTTCCCCGCCATGCCTGCATATAAGAGACAGCAACCCCATGTTGATCTCGAATATCTTGCAAAATCTCCTTTGGCTTATACTGTGGGTTATCCTTTACACGTGCTTCCACAGATCGTGCAACCCAACCTACAGATGCCTGTTGATGGTGAAGATTCTGGACCCCTTCACAAGTGTGGTCCCCGTGAAGTGTTCTAATAGTAAATGTGGGAACTCCAGGGCATTTTGCTACATGGACACGCCAAGGACAACCCTCTTTGGAACATTTAGCTATGAACCTACTCCTATCAGATTTCACTATCCGAATCTCGAAATGCATAGCTATAGCTATATCTTTCAATGTCCTCCTACAAGTATCCACATCCGGGAACTCCTGTCCAATTGACAATGTATGGCTTGCCAAAGAAACTGTATCATTCATGCTAGAGACTGGCGTATATGCATTTTCAGCCATGTGGCCATCCAATGCAACACTTGCATCGGCATTGGATACCGTGGATAAACCCTGTTCAGCCATTTGCATCATTCATTTGAACCAAACCAAATTTTCAAAACCCATCATCACTTTCTCTTCAAAATGCCATGTTTCATTGGGAAACCTCTAAATCCCAAGATTTCCAAACAGCATTCAAGAATGCCAAATTCAGCAAATGGGCAGCCAGTAAAATCCAAACTTGCCAAAAATTTCACCACAAATCAGGTAAATTGCACAAATGGCTATCCCAAATAAGCCAGAATTCCCGAGTAGATATCTAGAAATAAAAATGAAAATAAAAATAAAAAATTCACACAAAATACAAAATCTCAAAATTAAAGAACTTGAAGCACAATATTGCAAAAACACACCCGCTCATTCATGCACATACACAATTCTACTCAAACAAAAATCAAAATGAGTTTGCGTAATCAAATTATCAACCAAAGACTGACTGAACTTCAGTTGGAGTGTGCGCACTCAATTCCACGATGGACTGCGGAGCTGTTAACGACAAATACAGAGAGCAAGAAGAGCAAGTTACCTCGCTAAAACAAATGGGTGTGCTCAGAATTAGCGAGATCTGAACTACAAACTGTACAGATGCGTATGTATGTATCTGTATGTATAGGTTGAAAAATATACGTATATAAACAAGTTACATATATCTAAATAGGATTTTCAGAATCCAGATAGAGGTGAAGATGTAAAAACCT
Organism: Petrea volubilis; assembly: GCA_026212405.1. NCBI lineage: Eukaryota > Viridiplantae > Streptophyta > Magnoliopsida > Lamiales > Verbenaceae > Petrea > Petrea volubilis. The sequence continues at coordinate 6,276,371 of CM047874.1, read as the reverse complement.
GAAGTTTTGAGGGTAAATTGGAGGCTGAAAATTATGATGATTTGGTTTGGTTTTATGGTTATTTGCCCTAATTCTTAAAGGAAGTAGATTTCTGTAAGGAAATTAAGGTGCTGTTTGTCTATTCCAAAATCAATATCAGATGAGCTTATCCAGAAAAAGGGTGGCAACTTGAATGAGGTGAAATGTCTTTTATGCCCTTCAAATTTCAACTATGTTCATACCCCCAAGTACTCCTGTGGAAAACCTTTTTTTTAGTTTTAGATTCATTTTGGGGCATTTCAATAGAATATTTTTTGATAAATCAATTTGAGAAATATGTAAGAAATAGAAGTATACTTGATTTTTTATTTGGTATCCACTGAAATAATTTTTTCTTTGATTACTGCATCAGAAAAATTAAAATTATCATATATTGCTGTTATTATTATTATTATTATAATATAATTAAAAATATATATTTATATTAGAATTTTTTATGATAAAGATTGAATTTTTTTTTTAATTTTTTGTATGTGTGATTTTTATCTAATATATGCTTGCATGTTCGTATATTGATATTTGGACTTGGTTGTAGTAAGGGTGTAATTTTTTTTATTTTTTTAATTATTTATTATTATTATTATTATTTTTATTTTTTTTTTGCAATGTATTATGGTATATTTATGCGTACATGAAGTTCTGAAATTTTCAGTTTTTTTCGTGTATATGTATATGACTAAGATGAATTTATATGTTTAGACTCAATCAAGATTTGATTTCTAGGTTAATGACAGTGAAACCCCCCGAAGTGTTCAAATTACCAACTCCCTGCTTGATCTTTTAAAATTACAGTGATCTCCCCTCCGAATTCCACCATTTTACAGACTCCCCATTCCGTTGGAATTTTTGATGAAAGACATTACTTAAACATCCTTAAACATCAAACGGACAAAGCATCTTACAAAGCATCTAGTATTTTTCATTATCTTCTAGTTATTTCTAGTTGATCATAACTAGGTGATCATTTTCTGCTGACTTTACGTTAGGGTTTTTTTAAATATGCAAATGATAGGGGAGGTCATTGTAATTATGAAAGATAGAGGAGGGAGTTGATAATCTACATTTTACGCAGGGGGGCGTCGGCTGAGTTAACCCTTTACGTTTTTGAACTCTTATAATGTTGGTCTTCGATTGTTGGGGTTTCGTTACACCCTGGTTTTGTTATTTATGTTATGTACTAATAACTTTCGTGTTCTGAACTCTGTACAACAGATAATTTACAATGATGTCCAGATAGATACTGTGAAGCAATATTGGCTTTGGGGTTGGTTTAGAACATTAAATTTGATTATGGTATCTTTGACCTTGATCGGTTGCTGAATATGTAGCAAATGTATATTCAAGGAAATTTTGCATTTCACATCAGTCACAGTTTCACGGTCATTCACATATCGAGCAATGTAAATATACAATATATAAGGAATTCTTGCATCAATGTAAGTAGATTTCTTGTCACTTTACCTTGTGTTTTTTTCTTGAAAATTAGGTTTAATTACAGAACCTCCCCGGGTTTAGGCGAACTCCCACAAAAAGCCCCTCCCTATTGTTTGGTTTTGTAACTTCCCATAGGATTTTTTGAAGGATTATTCTGTGCTTTCTGCTTGATAGCAGATCTTATACTCTCTCTTGACTATTTTGTATCATTTGCAGGTGGCTGGTAGAGTAACGGTCATTACATTCTTATATCATCCGCTTACATTTTACGCGTTTCATTGGCAATAGGTTTCTTCGTTTTTAGCAGGGTAGATACTCTACCTTTAACCTATGTAAAGTTGTGACGACAATAATAGTTTTGTTGCTAAAAGTTGGGCAGGAGGTGTTCTAACTTGTGTGTGTGTGTATTTTTGCCTAAAAAAAGTAGAAGGTATCCTAAACACTCTTCATCTGCTCAAAAAGAGTGAAAAAACTCAAAAGCACTTATTTCAGGTTGTTGCCGACATCCCCACAACATCATATCTAGCAATGCACATGTTTGCTGTCACAGGAACCAATAGAAAAACGATTGTTGCTTATCATGTATCTAATGTTTGTGGCAAACACCTCATTGTTACAGAAATACGTATGCAATGGAGAAAACTTTAAAGACATTCACACAACAGATGGATGCTCAGAACAATCCATTCGGCAATGCCACCTTTTCGACTGGCTCGCCCTTCCCGTTTCCACCATCCACCGACCTGGCTTCAGATTCATCTAGAACTTCCACTCCTTCGGCATCTCGAACCGTAACTGTGGATGTACCAGCAACAAAAGTGGATTCACAAAGTGATTCCCAGTCTACTCAACTGGAAAGGTGAAGTCAGCCAGTCTACTACCTTTAAATGTGAGCATTTATTCCGTCATCTATAACATTGTCGAAACTAGGTACGACTGAATCTTCTATGGAGTTTAGTTATACACGACTAAATTCTATGAGTATATGTTCACTTGTGATGCTACAGGGAAGCTAGAAAATCCATGATACCATCAACAACTTCAAATCATGCTGTTAGTATATTTTCCAACATTCCTGCCTTCTTGAATCTTAATGATTTCCTATTAGATATACAGATTCATATATACGGTTAATTACTGGTACCTCCCCTGGGAATTTGTGAAAGTATAAACTATACCCCTCTCCTTTTTGAAATTACGAAAACCTCCCCTCTAAGCTTATAATACCTCCATTAGGATTTTGCATGGAAATTGATGATCTTAGCGAAAAACTATTATCTAATCTTGAGAATAAGAGGGGGAGTTTGTGCAATTATACATATTTACAGGGAGGTTAGTGTAATTGCCGCTTTATATTTTTGTAATATTATTCTGACAGATAACATGGGCGAATTGGCCAATCGATCCTCGAAAGACTTCAAACTTAGCGATCCCGAGATCAAGAAGCAGTTTGTTGAGACCTCTGTTGTATGTAGCGGGTCTTATTCTTACAATCTCATCCTCTTATTGTTCTTTTTCTTATGGGCCTTACTCCCGAGGAATTCGTTTTGTAAATCTTGCACAATCCCGATGTCGCGGTGGGGTTTCGAAATCCTAGACTTCAAGCAGCTATCATGGACGTAAGCAACTTCTTGAGGTCCGCATAATTATAGAGACCGCTCTTGCTTTCAATTTTCAAGGGATCTAATTGTAAGATTAAAGTTGACCGCATAGAACCTTTTCCATAATTATACAAACTTCAAGGTGCTAATTGTAAGATAAAAGATGACGGTATGGGTGGTATCTGTAATTATGCAAACTTCAGAGGGTTTAAGGTGTTTACACTGAATCTCAAGGGGTGTATCTGTAATTATCACTTCTTATATTTTTACTGGTTTCCCCACGACGTAGTCTTCTGAAGTTCATTCTTCTTTGTGCAGTTCTGTCAGAATCCTTCGAATACTTAAGCCCGTTTCCATATTCCTTATACCCAATGTATCAAGATCGTACAATTCACGAGCTGATTTGTTACATTTTGTAGTTCAGAAAAATAACCGCAACATAGAGTATAGTTCGGGCGTGGAAAATTGCGGAAGTAACCCGCTAAATCCCAATCCAAGTGGCACGAAAACTTGTTCAGAAATTGACGTAACATGCTAACGTGCCCAATGGGTCTAAAGTTTTCACACTTTAGAATAATGGAAAATTTTGGACTTGGCGTTTGCGTAGAGTTTCTAATTTTGAATTGACATATTTGCCCTTCACTTGCTATAGGAGCATCAATTCTTTCTGTGTCACTCACTTCACAAGCTTACAAATTATCACTAAATCATCCAGAAACTTGGACGAGTGCATTTCATTATCACTAGACACTAGGTGCGTTTCATTGTCACTAGGCCGGCAATTTTAGTCTAAAAAAAACATAGATGACCTATTTGAATGTCGGATATTACTTGCAGTGATAGGATTTATAATCCATTTTTTCAGAATGCATATCATTAGTTAGTCGATGTTTTGTTTACTTGTGAGGGTAGAAAGACATAATATCCAAATATTTAATCATTTTCGTTGTTATTGTTTATTATTCCAAATTTGTAATTGGTGATATAAAGTTAATTTTAGTTCTAAATTCTTTTTCACAAATTTCATTTTTATCTGATGAAGTTTTGCCTTGATCGTATGCTTGAAGACTCCTTCATCAAGACGTCAGGAGTTCGATAATTATTCATAATTCATGTGACGATTTGTACTTGATTTAGGAGGAATTTTTCTAAGAGAAAACAAGCTACTATGCAGTAGAAGAAAATCCATACATATGGAAATTAAATCTGTAATTTCTTTGATAACAGGGCATCCTCTTTGCAAGTAGACTAAGGGATTCTCGATGATTTGCCAATATTGATGTGATCAATCATATAATCTTTGATAATTTGCTATAATTAATGTAATAATTTGCACTTAATTTGAAAGTATGAATATGATTGATTATATGTAATAAATCACTTTTTTATAAAATAAAAGGGAAAAAAAGAAAGGCAAATTTCATTCTTGCCTCATCTTGCGACAATGCGACCTATAAATAAGTGACAATTCGTCTTTCTACACACTAGTCCATCATCATTATCATAATTATTCTTGTTATTATTATTATGTAATTCATTGATTTGCTCTACAATCCAAGTCTAATCATGATTGCTTATCAGGACTTAGTACCAATTAATCAAACAGCCAATGAACATAGTTACGAGTCTTGTAAACAAATGGGACCTTGATAATTTAGATTGCACAACAAGATTCCTCTGGTGCAAATCAAATCATGCTTCCACTTATAAAAATACTCGGTTGATAATTGATTAATTGTGAAACGAGATAGAGTAAAGGGGTTGAGAGGGTGGTCGCCCCTAAAGTTTATTTTGAATTAAAATTTATATGTATTGATATGGGATATTTGATATGTGTCTTGGCGATCCACAATCTAGCCCCACGTGTTATATGTAACACATAGTGGCTCTTCTTGAGGAAGCTCCCATTCCTAAAGATGAGCGTCGACCATTGAGCAGAATATTAGTTCGAGGAGGCGGCTTCTCCTCGATCCCAGCTTCCCCTCGAATGTTAACTTTAACCACCAAAGACTGCGTAGCCCATATACCACTGTCTTCCTTACCCTGACACATCACACTATGCCCAATAGAGGATATATTTGTCCTGCAACTACTGTTATGACTTGAGTGTCCTTCTTGTACATAGATCCTATTGTCCTAGGAATTCCAGGTCTCATCAACTGACTGTAATCCCATGGACCTAGACTTACTATAAATACTCTTAGCAAATCTCCAAAAAGGTAATACACGTTATCTAGTAGTTGCTCTGCTCTAGTGTCTCTAGATTGCTTCATATTCTCACTTATTATACTAACTTAAACATTAAAGGGTTTTTGCTGGAGACACTTTCGGCTAAACTCACGTATTCTACATTCTAGTAGGGCAGGAACTCCCTTTTTTCTAATCATTGAGCTGCAGTTCCACATCATCTTCGAAGAGTAGCTCCAGCCTCCAAAATTCAACATCCTCATGTATTTTTTTTCTTAAATTTTAAATTTTAAATTTGCCCTCCAACTTACCCCCGGATTAGGAAAATATTTTGTTATAAAAATTTGACGGCGCCCCTCTCATCTCCCTCCAATCGAAATTTCAGACTCCATCACTGGTTTAAAATGGGGTTTTGACCGAAAAAGAATAGTTTTAATACGTAATTTATTTCTGAATTTTCCGTAAGTGGAACTATTTTGTGGCTGGAATAGTAGTGCCCATCTCGGTGGGACAGTGACGGGAATTCACACCGAAGGCGATAGTCAAATGAATCAATGAATGTAACATTGTAATGGGACTACCAAGTGTCCCAATTAATTTTTCGAAGGCCGGCTTCTGGGTCTTGTCATGACAATCCCCAATGTCGAGTTCACACACGCAACTACATAGGCCTATCGATTGGTAGAATTTGGAGTGGATCTAATTAATCGAAATTTTACTTAATTTAAAATGTTAAGATTCGAATCGGATCCACTTCATTGTTAGCCCTACGGGTACATGTATGCATAGGATTGTCGAGAAAACATATTTTAATCCAAATTCCATATGAGTTTACTTCAAGTTAAAAATTTCCGAATGATATTTATTATATCAAATTCGATTATAGAGTGGATTGAATATTGAATTAAACAATTGCATTTGCTAAAATTAGAATTCGAATTTTGATAATTTAGTTTATTAAAATAAAATTCTTATATATATAATATTAACTAAAATTCTTGTTGCACTAATTATTATTTTTTCGAATATTTTAGGCCATCTTTTTTGTGTGTGTGTGTGTGTGTATTAACACGTTTTTCTTTTTTATTTTTGTCTATTAGTAATCAAGTCCCTATGGAAAATTCTTATATAGATAGGGTGTATGGGCCACATCTATACACCTGCGATCCACATTTAGTTACATGTTGTATGTATTTTATAAGAAATTTAATACATAACACGTGCTTGAATTTAAAGCGCAGAATACATACATCCGATTCATGAAAGAATTTTCGAATCCCTACACATTTAATAGTCTCTTGGACAAGACAAATAGAAGATAAACGTATCCGTTGGGGGGCCATGAGAAACTGAAGAAAGTTGATTGCCCTTGAAAATAATTTTTACTTTTCTTTTAACATATATAAATTTTTACTTTTTTTTTAACATATATATTTTCATTTAATACTTTTTATTTTCTTTAAAACTAATAAAGCGGAGCTTAAATAAATTTATATTGTGAGAGGGAGAGAACCGTCAGAGAGAGAGAGAGAGAGAGAGAGAGATGTATTGCATTCGTTTAAATATGCTGGCTCATACTAGCCAGTGGCGGAGCAAAAAAAAAAAAAAAAAACTATTAAAACACAATTCAAATGAAACTAAAAATTTGCTAAATGAAATTTAAAAGAAAAAAATGATAATAAATAATTTTAAAAAACTATCAGAGAATGACATACAATATATATATATATATATATATATATATATATATATTTTGCATAATTGATCACGCTGATTCTTGATAAATTGAAAGCCACTTCATGTTTGTCTCGTTTGAAATAGTATCAAATATAAGGATAAGATAAATGCACTCTAAATTAACTCATGACATGTACTTAATATTAAATATACAATTTTCATATTTGATGAACTAAAGTAATTTATTTTATGCGTAAAACTTTAATCATAATCATGTTACACTAACAATTATTTAGTACTTCTATTAAAAGTTAAAGAAAAAACTGTGCAAAAATCCCAAATTTTGTGAGGGTATGTATTTTTTTTTTCTTTTTTTCTTCTTCATCTTTTCTTCCTTTGAAATTGTATGTAGAGTTTATATGAAATAAATAGATGACAAAATAAACTAAAAAAAGAATGGAGTGTGCCTCTTTTACTTTTTTTTACATCAATATTAATCATAAATTCACTCTACAAGAAAAAATAATATTAGTGACAAGATATAAAAATAACACTATAAAAGTTACCACCAATAATTGTATTACTAATTAAGTTTCTTTAATGACAACAGCTTTTATGTTATCACAATATTCACTCAATGGTGATAAATCTAATGTTTTAGTAATAACTACAAACTTATATTGACAATTTGGTGACAATTTATATATATATATATATATATATATATATCAATAAGATTTTATAACAAGATTCAATTGTTATTAATTAGTTGCCACTTGCCACCACGTGTGTCACTAATTACTAATTTTGTACTACGTTGTCACATTTTTACAATATGTTGTCACAATTGATATTATGCAAATTATATTTTATGACAACATAATTTTATTGTCACTAAATGCATATATTAGTGACATTTTTGTATTATCATTTATTATATTGTCATTAATTTACTCATTTTTTTTTGTATTGTCATTCCTAACTAAGTTCTCTTTTGTGTTGGACCTGTTTTCATCTTTTATGTAAATACTAATAAGTTTGATATTTAGACCCCACTACATAGGAATTTTAATTTTTCTTTTTTTGAGTGGGGTCCAATAAGAAGAAAAATTTTAATTTATTTCTTTTTTCTTCTATGTTTAATACATGATAACAAAATTTTTAAAATTTTTAGTGGGGCAATAGACCCGACTAAGGCCAATGTGCCTCCACCTATAATACTAGCAGTGATAGAGTCACATATAACTCAGGGGGTACACGTGCATCCCCCTAACCTTGAGATTATCCCATAAATATATAGTTAAACTTGAGCAACCATGCTGATTGTCCTTTAAAACTCTCCCTTGCGCTCCTTGAATTTTTTTTCTTTAATTTAATTATTTGTATTATCAGTAACACATTAATAGGTGCACTCCTTGACCTAAATCTTGGTTCTGCCATTGAATACTTAAGAGTTGTTAAGGAAAGTGATAGCCAAGTCGTGATACAAAAAGAATATAAATGAATTATAATTTTGGAATAATATGTTGGTAAGCTTTCACATTGCATAATAATAGCTGATTTTTAAATTCCTAATTGGTGAGAATTGAGAAATTAAATGACTTTCGTCGCTAATCCCACCACATAATTATTTATGCATAAAAGAGAATTCATTATCAACAATTTATTATGTTTTAGTCGTCTTTGTTATATGCGTATTTCTTGTCGAGTAATATTAATTGGGTGGTCCTTGACAGAAACTTATTTATTTATTTTGTTAAAATATTGTTTAATATAGGACTTGTGTAAGCTACACTCGATGCAATACACCGAGTGATTGAAGTGCCATACAATACTAGTCATATAGAAATTACATTTCTTTAGTTGTTTAATGCTTTAATAATATGTTTATTCATTGTGGTAGGTAATTTTACGTAAATTAGACACTAAAAAAGCATTAAAGTACTATATTTCTCTCAATAAACAATCTGCCATTTCATTTAAAGAAATTATTGACTACATATTAAGTAATAATATGAAGAAAAAAAACATATTAAGTTATAATATGAGCAACTATTTGTCGAAAGCTCAATCAAAATATTGATCGTTGGGGAATCTTGGTCAATCGACAAAGATTTGTTTGGCAGTTTGATTATATTCGGAACTGAAACATTAAAATATACTTATATCATACGAGAATCCACAAGTATATTTATGCTTAATTTAAGGGTAAGATTATCTAGCCAAACACGTTACATTTGATTTTCCTACCAAGCTAAATATATATATATTTTAGCTCAGATCCGACTCGGTCGAATCAGTGGTAATCATGTGACGTGACGAGTGTTTTATACTTACTCATCTGTGAATAATCGATAATTTAGGGAGAGTGACCAATTACTTGGCAAATGCAATACACTTACCATATGATTTATTGAGTTTGCCAAATTAGGTTCAGGTAAGAATTTTTCATATATATATATATATATATATATTATGCCTTCTCAAGTATTTCTTAGTTTTTTAATTATTTAGGTAGTTTACTTAATTAATCGCCTTGCTAGAACAAGCACAATCAGCATGGGCTAGTGTAAGCATGAAAATCCGAGGTTTACCTAATATTTATGGATAGATTTTTTTAAAAAGAAAACTCTTATTAAAAAAAAACACTTTAGTGAAAGAAATGATTAATATTTGATTGGGCATTTTTTAAAAATGAGACGTCAAAAAAGAAACTCAAAAGTGACCTTTTTTTAAGTTATTCATAATAGCTTCCAAAAAAAATGCATTTTAAAATATTTTTAAATTATTGCATACAAACAGAAAATTGATTGGGTTAAAAAAAATTAATATAGACAAACACGACTCAACATTTTTCTTAAGCATATCTAATCGGGTATCTCACATTTCAAGACCCATGATGAGTTGCTGGGTTAGATTAAAATTTGATACAATTAAACGTAACATGATCAAGTCTCGATTTTTTTAAATAATTATATTATTAATATATAAATATCTATCAGCATCAAATATCAATTACTATAAACAACTAATGCAATTATCAACTCTGTTACAATTATTAATAAATAATCCAACTACTATGTAGTAAAATTAGAACTATCAGAAAAGAAAACATACAAACCCATACAAGTTAGTAAGGAATCGAATTCAAAACATAATAATCTAAGTTCGGTCTCATTCGGTGATCAAGTCACCAATCGTAATCGCTTGTAAATGCTTACTTTCTACTATTTTTTTTTTTCTCTAAATACATTTGAATCTGATTGCGATCAGTAATGAAATATCAACATACGTCCAACATACCCGTCAACCGAAAAATAATCAAATAGAACAAAAAACAATTCACTAAACAATATTTTGCGACTAAAAAATTTCGGCCACAAATTTTGTTTAAAAAAAATATATGGAGATAAGTAATGGGTCTATTTAAGTGAAGCATATGGAACAATGGAATAGGTTAGGAGTAGCACAAAGATGTCTTTCTTTGAGACATTGCGGTCCAAATTTTATATCATTGTTCTACAAGATCAAGACATATTTAACTTTTCGTGTAATATATATATATATATATATATATATATATATTCATGGAATTTAATTGTTACTGCTAAAAAGCATCTTTTTTTACTTGTAATCTTTGTCATTTTATGCTGTAACATTCCCTAATGTTCTTTTCGTTCTTGGGGTCTCGCCTACTCCATTTAACACGTTAACTTTGTTTATAAAATTGACTTTGATATAAGTGAGTATCGAATGATTTTCATTTTTCAAGAATTGAACTATTGATTTCACTTCAATTATTTATGATATGTTGCACGAGTTTGGCATTCCGGTTGATACATGTAGAAATGTAAAGTGAACCGAGTCGGATGAATAAAAAGGTACTTATATTTACTTTATAATTTTGTTTTTTTTGAAAGAATATTTGCTTTATAATTATTGACAATAAATCTAGACGAGCTTTTAGTAATTGATATGAAATTGATTATCGAATGGCTTAATTAACTTTTCAATTATATATGGTATTACTATCATAAAATTTAGATCGCACTAGCTGTTTATTTATTATTTATGATACAATCAATTTAAAACACTCGATAAATACCAATTGAAACAACTATTTATTTATTTATTTATTTTATTATTATTATTATTAATGGGTGATTCATATGGTGTTACCATTGACAATTAGTGGCATACCTATTGTGACAATTTACTGAATTTAGTGACAATCGGATGTTGTCAATGATAATTACTAAAATGTTAATTGTTATCACTAAATAAATTCAATTAATGATAAGATAAAAAATATTGTAATTTAACATATATATATATATATTAGTGATAATTTTTATATTTATATTTTTATATTTTAACTAAATATAATTTTTTTTTAAAGTGTGTCTCAGTCAATTAATTCTGCTTTATTTCACACAGAACGATTATTTTGAAAAACATCAGTTGGATGCTTCCATATTGCAGGTGTATAGGAGCAGTAATCAGATGCGGTACATGCACTGGTTTTTGTGGTGGTGATGATGTCACATCATTGGTCAAATAATTGGAGGCATTGAATTGCGCACCTCCAATAATTGGGCTTGACTGCCATTTTGTTTTCATAGCCATTTCCACTAGGTCCACTATCCGTCCTTGTCTCCATGACCCGTGAAACACACAAAAGGTAAAACATTTTAAACTAAACAAAAAAGAAAAAAAATAGGACAATATGTATCCATGATACAAGAAAAAGAAAGAATATTTTCAATTTATTTTTTAGAAAAAAATTGAAATTAGTGCAAAAGAGATAGGCTATTTATGTCCAAGCCAAAATGTATGGACATTCCGAAAATTAAAATTGTATAGCGTTGGTGTCGTATCGGACACAATACTTTTCTGACACTCTTTCGATTCGTGTTCGATGCACCATTCGATGTGCACATAAATTATACTTTTGATGGCAAATCAAACATATTGTCAATAATATATTCGACACTTTTTAGACACATGAAATATTTTTGCATATATTTTTTGTAAGTACACAAATAATGAAAAGTAATTAAACTTCAAAAATTTCTAAAATACTTGAAAAATATTATCATTTCATTTATTAACTTATTTTATCATTACATTTTGCATAAAAATTGAAACTTTCTTTAAATTTTAAATTAAGTAGTTTACAAACCGGACAAATGGAATTTTCATATAATCACCAATATGAATTTTCTCTTTTCTATACCTGCATAAATATGTATGTGTGACTCTTCCAAATAAATAATAAATATGTATGTATGAATCTTACAACCCATATATGTATGTGTATAAGTATACGTATATTATGTCATACTGACACTAAAATAATATAGAAATATTTCTGTAGTTAGTGTCGTGTGAAAGACATGTAGTGTAGTAAAATCGTACTTAGAAACTCTATATTGCCGTATGAATAATGTATCATGTTTGTATCGCCATGTCCACTGCCTATGCAGCATATTGTCATAGGTGATTGTGGCATTTTTTTCAAAAATTGTATTAATAAATTATATTAAATTTTTACTAAAACGTACCTTTCTATGATATTATAAAATGTCTAAATAGATTAATGCTACACTCAATTACGCAACATTCTAGCTAATCTCTCTAAATTAAAAGTATTATAATATTTGCTTGTAGTGACATTGTACGATGTTTCAATAGCTATCTTTTGTAATATAAAAAAATTATAATATATTTTGAATTATTTGGTGTATCGATAAGATTCAAAGTCAAATTCATAATTCAAGGTGGGACAATTAAACATGAAAATGCCAGCCACAAATAGTGGTATATAGTATTTGAGCGTATCATAGGCCCCACAAACGCTGGATTTTTTTATTTTTGGCTTGGGAGGTAAATAATAAGTGGTCCATCACGTAGATGTGTAAACTGCAGTGCATACAATTGTTGAAAGTCACGGGCTTTCAAACTTGGAATCCACTAACAGCAATAGTTATCAAGGGGACGTTTTCCTAGAAGTGGGGAGGGTGGGCACATTCGATACATATAACAGATAAAAATAAAATATAAATGAATATATATTTAAATTTTGATGGTTTAAAATTGTAAATATTTATTGAATGTTTTGGATATGTAAATATATTGATGCGGTCTAAATTTCGCACGAGTTAACTTTTTAAGTAGGTGATGATCTGCTTTGCCTGCACGGGTCCTAATATCGTAATTAACATACCAATTAGAATCAAACATCAACACACTTGAGCTTGAAGAAAATGTTTCTAGCAAAGATTCTTTGATGCTCGAGTGAGATATTTGTCAAGTAGAAAATATGGGAGCAGAATATGGATTCAAAGGGTGATCAGGTGATACTTGTGAACAATAATTATGCACTATTTATAGGTTTGGATTAATGTGAACACTCATATTAGGGTTGATGTGATGATCCATTTTGGTGTTTCTATCAAATTGTACTTAGTGTCAGACTAATTGCGGTATCCCCATATTTAGTGTGGTCTTAGTATGAATACGATTGTTTTGTGTAGAGGGGTGTTAAGCCTAGTCGAGGGCCTTTACTCGAGCATTAGTGAGCCAGCCAATAAGGGTTATCGAGTGAATGCGTCGAGCGGATCATCTAGAGCTTTTTTATCGAGATATATACTTAATTGTTTCCAACACATGTATTTATTAAATTGATAATAAGAAAAAAATAAAATTTAAAATAAAATAAAATCATATAATTTCAAAATAACTAACAAAAAAAATACAAGAATGTTGGATTAAGGTAGGAGAGAGTGGAGAGATGAGATATAAAAGTATTCATACCGAAACATACCAATTCAATTATTACAAGCGTTTTTTTAGTTATTACAGAATAAGAGTCTGTTTGCATAGAATTTTTTTAGAAGAGAAATACTTTTAAAAAACAAAAATATTTCAGCAAAGAAAACTTGTTTTGAATGGGAATTTGAAAAACCAAAAAAGTCAGAAAAAAGTCCAAAAGTGGCTTTTTTATAAGGCATTCAAAGTAATTTTAAATAAAAAGCGTCTTTTAAAGTATTTTTAATAAACATAAAATGAAAATTATTATAAATTATTATAAAAAATTACTTAATTCTTTTTAAAAAATTATTATAAAAAGTATGATTCGAGACGGACTTTTTATTTTATTTTATTTTAAATTCATCTAAACAAGCCCTAAATATAAAAATTAACAAGGTTCTTCCAAGTTAATTTGAGCTACGAAGCTCTAGTCTTCCTTTATTTTGATCTCCCTTTTTGACTTATTTGTTTTTAGTTTCCTATAAAATATGATTGTAATTTTAAAGTTGAAATATGTGATCGAGCAATAAGTTCTTTATGCTTTGTTTAGAATAAGGATTTTGGTGAGGAAAATTAGAAGAAAAATGAAAATGATCAAAAGTGAGAGCAAAAAATACTATCATTTGAAGTAAAGAAAAAATCTCCTTCCTATTTTTCTTATTAAAATCTAACAACCAAAGGGAGGGTTAGAATTTTTTGCGCCAATGTTATGAAGACATTTTTGCTATTTTTATGTCCCCTCCCTCAGAAGAAATTTAAAACCAAAAAAGAGAAAATTTATGTTAATAAATGGGTAAAATATAGTTTATCCCAACATTATAATGTATGTATCACTTATTCGCTTATATATTTTAAAAAATATCACTTATCTCCCTCAAGTGGACTAGGTCAAAAGTGTATTATTTAAATTAGACAAAATATCCCTTATTTAATACCTATATTTTTTATTTTGTTACTTTAATATCAAATTTTTATAAAAAAAAAATATTTTTGATTTTTTTCTTAGTACATTAAATTTCAAAAGTTTCAAATAATTTTTATAATTTTTTTAATGGGGTATTGGAGGGGTCCCCACCCGTTTTATTAGATTAAATCAAGAACTACAATGATTGTTTAGAGATTACAATGATTGTTTAGAAATTACATCCAGAGGCAATATAATTCGAAACTTTTTCACACTAAAAATATGGGAGGCTACATCTATCTAGCCGTAGCATGCATCCCACGGATCAAAGTGGGTAGCGAGTGCACATCGAAGTCTTTGTCCGCTTTATGAACGCAAGTCCAATTGGCTAAGCTATTTGCGACTGCATTCCTTTCAGGACAGATATGAGTGACCTGATACGTTAACGTCCCCAACAGCCGTCGAATGCCCAAAACTTGGTGTAGCACCACCCACGCACAAGTCTCCACATGCTGGATTAGGTGCAATGCACACATGGAATCCACCTCAATCCAGACCTTGGTTGCTCCAACATTTCTACAACGCGGAGAGTTGCAATTTCTGCCACAGTATTGTGCAAGTGCCCAAGTATAAAGCATAAGCACCTAAAACCTGGCCCTTGTGATCACGGATCACGCCACCTGCACTAGCAGTGCCAAGATTCCCTTTAGCCTCCCCATCCGAGTTCAGTTTCACCCAATGTTCTGTTGGAGTTCTGCAGATAACTAATTGTTTCCTAGTTGTAACACTTATACAAAGGGGGATCTTCCACTCTTGGGTCACCTACCTATCTCCAAGCCATATTTTAACCGGCAACAACTTACAACCATGTAGATTATGAACATGTTCCTCTATTCGGTGAATGATTCTAAAAGAGCTAAATGATGTACCATGGTGCTTTGAATTGTTCCTCTCAAGCTAGGTGTACCACAATATCAATATAAGGATCAATACTCGTATATGCTATTGTTTACCCCCACAAGAGGCTTTCCAAAATAAAAGCATAATTTTTAGAATTTATAAATATTTATTTTTCCAAGCAAAACAAGTTTATAAATATACATTAGAGAATGCCCGGGCGAATAAATAGTTAAAATATAACTCAAAACCAATTATCTTTAGCACTGTTTAATACTAATTAATCGGACAAATTGTTTAAAATACTTTGATTTTAAAATAATTGTATATTTTAATTTAGGAATGGTAAATTATATGTTAAAAGTATGTACAAAATGAAAATACTATTTTTTTTTTTAAAGCAAAATACTTTCAACCAATTAGACGTAAATAAATAGTTATAAGTTGTGCTAAGATGATTTATCGTTGCATTTTATTTTACTTATGACTCAGATATACAAATTTAAAAAATATTTTACATCATTTTACGGAAAAAAAATATAAAGTGTTTATTATATATATATATACACGTATATTATATTAGTGGATATTTAATAGATTTAAAGAATATTATATTGACTAAAAACTTCAGGGGATTATTGATTTTAAAGTATAGAAGATAAACACTATATATACCATAATGCAAGGGGGTAAATTGTATTTTATCGTAATACCACAATAAGAAACAAAAAAGAGTTAATTAATTTGTGTGACAAGCTTCTAAATTTGGCGTGGAAATGTAATTAATTAAAAAAAAGAAATATTTATTGCTAATATTAATCCAATCCTTTCGGGAGTGATACGTTGCTATCATTACCAATAGTTATATGTGCCCTATACTTATATATACAAATAAAATGCGAAAAATATATACATATATCTATATATATATATATATAATTAAAAAAGATCATGTGAGCACGACTAATGAAACATAAGGTCTCCTAATTTACAACCTTTTTGTTTTATTATATATGTCCCTCCAGCTAATCAATCCCATTAATTTTTTAAACTTATTGCAAAAGCAAAAAAAAAAAAAAAGAAAAATCAATCCCATTATTAATCAATCAAAAGAAATGTCCTCATCGAAGGGGTTTGTTGCTTTTTGGCAGTTTTACATGTAATCACAAATTGCTTTTAAAAGAATTTGTTTAAACTACTTTTGTCATTTTTGTCCACCATAAACAGGGTGATCTCAGATATATTGTTTTATTATATAGTAATTATATATACAATATATATAAGCATGTACACACACACACACACACAATAAACAAAAATATGCATGATCACATCTCCTTTTATCTCTTCCCTTCGTGGCTTTCTTTTGTCTTTTTTCTGAACATTTAGCTCCCACTTAACTTTCAGTACATATTCATGAACAAAGAAAAGAAAAATCCCATTAATGCCCAACAAGCTTTTTCTTCTTCTTTTTGTGGGAAGCTTGTGACTTTTCAGGAAATCTGAGGTTTTTAGAACCCCATTTGCTATTTTTTCTCTTTCAGCTGTTTATTGAGTTCTTGTTGCTTAAACCATTTTTGGGATTTTGCTTGTACAGATTGAGAGACAGCTGCATGGTTAATTCTTGATTTGAAGCAAAAATTGAGCTTTATTTGGAGTTTGAAGTTCTTTTTGACATCAAAGTTTGGAAATTTCAGGTAATTTTGCTTCGATTTTCTGTTTGTTTTCTGTGTAAGAAGTCCGCCTGCATGTTTCTTCTCTCTGTGTGTGCGTGAGAGAGAGAGAGAGAGAGAGAGAGAGAGAGAGGAGAGGGTGGGTGGGGGTGGGGATGGATTATATTGGTTAAGAGCATGGTTTTGGAACAGTCGAAAGACAAAGTTACAGATAATATGCATATTCATGTGTATCTATAAGTTTCTGCACATATAATACAGGTTCTTGTGCTTCAATTTAGCAGATAATCATCCTTAGACCTTATGAATATGATTGAATCATTGTTAGAGGTGTAGGTCTCTCAAAATTTTTCAAACATTTCTGGAATTAAATTTTGTTTGTCATTAATCTCTGATTCTCTAATATTTTCTACTGGTTTAAGATTATAGTTCCTTCTTTGTTTTCTTGCTTAAAAAATTAATAAGTTGCACCTTCTTCATGTTTAGTTGCTTAAAAGGGAGATATGTCTTGCTTAGTTGTAATCCACAACTAAATTCAAATTGACATCTTAACATTGGCTTAATTCTTTTGATCTGCAAATAGTTCACTAGTGAGCTTTTGCACCTACGAATCAATCGTGGGTTTCGAAAGGGTCATTGAGGAGTTTGGCAAAAATCCTCTTTAAAGATTAAAGAAAGGAGAAAAAGAAAAGAAAAAGGAAAGCTTCTCTCTCTCTCTCTCTCTCTCTCTCTCTCTCTCTCTCCCTCTCTCCCCAAAAGTGCAAAATGTTTAAGAACATTCTATTAGAATTTGTTGTTTAAACATAGTAGTATCATTTGTTCAGAGAAGTGAATACTACTAAAGTGAATTGCTATTGTCTGACAGATATGCTGTTGGAATTAAATAATGTTTAGTTGTAACAATAGAAGAATCATGTACATTTATTTATTTGACCTTATTTATTTGGTGCAGAGTCTATGTCTGCTACTGTTTGTATTGAACTACACCTGTAGTTCACCAAAGAAATGGCCACCCATCCATGTCAATAATAGAGATCCTCACCGGATTTGTCCCCACCCCGACCCCAACCCCTTTGTGAAAAGACCATTTTGCCCCTCCACTCCACTTGCGAAATGGCTGCACACTCAAAATCCATTTTCCTCCAAATTCTAACCATTTTCTTGATTTTCTTATCTGGTTCGCATGTATCCATGTCCCTAACTGTAGAAACACAGGCCCTGTTAGAAGTCAAAAAACATCTCAATGATCCATTGAACTACTTGGAATCCTGGAAAGATTCTGTTTCAGATTCCCCCTGCAACTTCTATGGAGTCACCTGCGATAAAGAAACAAACTTTGTGACTGAAATTTCACTTGATGGTAAAAACCTGTCAGGGACTATATCACCATCAATTTCTGAGCTGAAAAATCTCACTTCTTTAGTGATAACATCAAACCAGATATCAGGGGTTCTTCCGGGTGAACTCAGCCGATGCATAAACCTCAGAATCTTGAACTTCACTGATAACTATATGAACGGCACAATTCCTGATTTTTCCAACCTGACAAACCTGGAAATTCTTGATCTGTCTGATAATTACTTCTCCGGGCCATTCCCGAGTTGGGTTGGAAATTTGACAGGTTTAGTTTGGTTAGGCCTCGGTGACAATGTGTATGACGAAGGTGAAATCCCTGAGAGCATTGGGAACTTGAAGAAACTTTATTGGCTATTCTTATCTGATTCAAATTTAAAGGGTGAGATCCCTGAGTCTATCTTTGAATTGGAGGGATTAGGTACGTTGGATATATGCAAGAACAAGATTACCGGCAATTTCCCAACGTCAATCACAAAGCTTAAAAACTTGTTCAAGATTGAGCTGTATAAGAACAATTTTACTGGCGAAATCCCAATTGGGCTGGCAAATCTGTCCCTTCTCGAGGAGATTGACATATCTGGAAACCAAATGCACGGGTCAATCCCTAGAGAGATGGTTAATCTGAAGAAGTTAACTGTTGTTCACCTTTTCGAGAACAAGTTCTCCGGAGAAATCCCATCTGGATTTGGTGAACTACAGCACCTCAAGGCTTTTTCTGTTTATAGAAACAGCTTTACGGGCGAGTTCCCACAGAATCTTGGCCGGTTTTCGCCACTAAACAGTATTGATATATCTGAAAACAAGTTTTCTGGTGCATTTCCAAGATATTTGTGCCATAATGGGAAGTTAGAAAAGTTGCTTGCTCTGGAGAACAATTTTTCTGGGGTGTTTCCAGATGATTATGCCAAATGTGAGCCTCTGCTGAGGTTGAGGATCAATCAGAACTGGCTTGATGGGACGATCCCGGATGGTGTGTGGGGCCTACCTAATGTACAGGTGATTGATTTCAGTGACAATGATTTCACAGGAGGGATATCACCAGGAATAGGTGCTTCGTTGCAACTAAATGAGCTAATTTTGTCTAACAACAGATTTTCAGGAGAGCTACCTAAAGAAATAGGCCAACTTAAACTCCTGGAGAGGATTTATTTGAATAATAATAGCTTCTCTGGAAAAATTCCATCAGAAATTGGTGATTTAAAGCAGCTATCGTCTCTGCATTTGGAAGTGAATTCATTCACAGGATCAATACCTTCAGAGTTGGCTAACTGTCCTAGGTTGGTGGACTTAGATCTTGCTTCAAATTTTCTAGATGGTGATATTCCCAAAAGTTTCTCCAAAATGTCTTCATTGAACTCTTTGAATCTTTCAACAAATCAGCTAACTGGGCCGATTCCAAGAGGATTTGAAAAGCTGAGGCTGTCATCAGTCGACCTGTCAAATAACCACCTGTCAGGGCCCGTCCCGCCTTATTTTCTCACAGTGGCAGGTGATAAGGCATTTCTTGGAAACAAAGGCCTCTGCATTAATGATGATGATAGAAGAAAAAGGTTTGTAAACTCCAGGATGGATATATGTAGAGGGCAAAACGGCCACAAAAGTAAAATAGTCATGTTCAGCATCATATTGCTAGCCTTAGTTGCTTTATTAGGCGGATTATCATTTGTGAGCTATAAGAACTTCAAGAGAAGTGAAGCCATGGACAAGAATCTTGGAGATGAAAAGGGCTTAATTCCAAACTGGAAAATCAAAAGCTTCCAACAAGTTGAGTTTGATATGGATGAAATATGCAACTTAGATGATGATAATTTGATCGGCAGTGGTAGCACTGGAAAAGTTTATAGACTCGACTTGAAAAAGGGTTGTGGTACAGTTGCTGTGAAGCAGCTATGGAAGGGTAATGGGGTGAAGCTCATGGCAGCAGAAATGGAGATTCTTGGAAAGATTAGGCATAGAAATATACTCAAGCTGTATGCCTGTATGATGAAAGGGGGTTCAAATTTCTTGGTTTTTGA
Source organism: Petrea volubilis (assembly GCA_026212405.1). Lineage (NCBI taxonomy): Eukaryota > Viridiplantae > Streptophyta > Magnoliopsida > Lamiales > Verbenaceae > Petrea > Petrea volubilis. Next base: position 6,255,775 of record CM047874.1, on the reverse strand, counting down.
GTATATGCCAAATGGCAATTTATTTCAGGCGCTTCATAGAGAAATTAAGGCCGGGAGGGCAGAACTGGATTGGTCACAGAGGCATAAAATTGCGCTCGGTGCTGCAAAAGGAGTAGCCTATTTGCATCACGATTGCGGCCCGCCTATTATCCATAGAGATATTAAGTCGACCAACATATTGCTTGATGAGGATTATGAAGCGAAAATTGCTGATTTTGGCGTTGCTAAAGTGGCTGATCAAGTTTCGCCTAGAGGATCAGAGGTCAGCTGTTTTGCAGGCACACATGGCTACATAGCTCCGGGTTAGTATTTTCTACTTTGTTCCATTTTCAACCACTTATCCAACTGAAAATATGCTGTCTAATTTTCAACAGAAACATGACTTCCACCCTACAATACACTAATCAAATAAGTCCACTCTGTTCAACATTATTTGACTAACTGGACATAAAAGAGGCAATAGGACGCACAAATTAACATTATTAGGTTCTCAATCTGGCAATTGAAGATTTCTGCACTACTCAGACCCCACATTTTTATTTTCACTAAAAAAATAAAAAACGATTAACAATACAAGAATCATCCTGTTTATGCAACACATTTCTTGACTGTTGAAGTGATGAATGATTCTTGTTTTCCTATGCAGAGATGGCGTATTCGCTCAAATTAACTGAAAAAAGCGACGTATACAGCTTCGGGGTCGTGCTGTTGGAGTTGGTTACCGGACAAAGACCGATAGAGGAGGAATATGGAGACGGGAAGGACGTAGTGTATTGGGTATCAACTCATCTCAACAACAGGGAAAACGTGCTCAAAGTTCTTGATCCAAAGGTGGTTTCCGACTCAGTTCAAGACGATATGATAAAGGTGTTAAAAATCGCAACACTCTGCACTGCTAAGCTTCCGAATTTGAGGCCGAGTATGAAAGAAGTTGTCAAGATGCTTATTGATGCCGATCCCTCCTCTGCCTTTAGGTCTACCGGACAATTTGGAAAAAAAATGAATAGGCTTATCTATAGCTACTCCTCTTTTATGCAGGCTTTTGGTATGATTTTTATGTAGATAGTATTTTGCTTTAATGGCTCAGATCCTAGGCATGTGGATTTGTCATTATACATATGTTGCATTTTATAATCCATCAAGATGGAAGACTATGTTGTTCAACAATGTAATATAGTTTGGTACCTCTGTAGATTTTGTTTTAATGCATTTTTCACATGGAAGAAACTATTATTTCATGGTTTTTACAGGAACTATTTTTTTAACTGCAAGTGTGTGCAAGTCTCTCACTGTCTCAGTTCAGTATTTGATTAAAGTGATACTTCATGAATCAGCTACAAACAAGAAATCTCTGTACAGATTGCAGAACAGAACAGAACAGAGTCGCTAAAATTATGCATCAACATAAAAATGCAAAAACCAGATTATATTTGTAAACTAAAATAATTTGCAAATCCAGCTCTATGCATTCACAAAAACGTAGCATAGTTGGTTTCTTGAACATTACAAGTGAAGACTGAATAAAAGCCCTAAACAAGTTGGTTTCTTGAACATTACAAATGAAGACTTGATGAAATCCTTGAACAACACAGTGATAAGAATGAACAAATTAAACTTCCCCCTTTGCTGTCAACATGAAAGGTCATAATACTCCCTAAACCAAGGGTGATCAAGAGCAGCTTTGGCTGTTATTCTCTGGCTCGGATCATAAGCCAAAAGCCTCCGGAGCAGATCAAATCCAAGTTTTGTAAGCTGTGGGGCTCCAGAAAATACAGAAGCAGTACCAATCTTCAGAGAAAGCCGATAATAGTCCTGTGCCCCAAGAATCGAGTGTATGGTGGCAATCTGATCAAGTTCCGATCTCCCTTTGAAAAGCACTTCCTTCAAGATCAACTCCGCCATTATACACCCCACCGACCACATGTCGATTGCAGACGAATAGCCTTTAACCCCAAGAAGCAGCTCGGGTGCTCGGTACCATAGAGTCACCATACCGGGAGTGTAACATCCCGACCCGCACTGTTGATCAAACTGACGTGATAATCCGAAATCGCAGATTTTCAAACGACCAGTCGTCTTGTCCAAAAGAATGTTTGAAGGCTTTAGGTCCCTATGCATCACCCCATTCTCGTGAAGAAAACATACGCCCTCCAACAATTGTTTCATCACCATTTTAACTTCACATAGACGAAAGGGCTCTCTTCGAATTTCCATGTATCGTGCTAGGTCCGTCTCCACGTGCTCCATCACCACGAAGATATGACTTCCGCTATCATCCCAGACTACTTCTTTAAATTCGACTATCGACGGGTGACGGGGGAGGGATTTCAGAATGTAGACTTCTCTAATGGTCGAGTCGGATACCCCGTGAAACTCTTCTTTCATAGCCAAGATCTCGCCGGTTTTCTTGTGTTGAACTCTGTGCACGACGCCGTACGCGCCTCGACTGATGGCGTTCAGGTGAATGTAATCATTCACACTCCCGAATAAATCATCGTACTGAGGATCATGATGTATTTTGTGATCTACGTTTTTAAAGTAGACATGATCGTGGGAAGATTGAAGGTCCCCTGCGGCCATGGTAGAACGACAAAGAAAAAGGTCTCGTATTGCAAAGGAAAAAAACAAAGTTGGCAAGAAAGTTCGTAATGTAGAAGAAGAAAAATGATGAATAAAGATAATATAAACCACGTTCTTGTCGGTTCTTGGGATTTATATATGAATTGTAGTAGGAGACTGAAGTCTTGCACAAGAAGAAGTGTGTAGTGATATCGGAATCGTATATATTATATGGGTTTTTTGTACAAGCAGTAATAGAATCTGATCATATCAGATTCTTGTTATATGATTTGGCGGCTATGTATGGATTACATTGCGTATATCTTATGCGTATACAGAATCTGTTTTTAGCCAATAATAATTGATGCAAATTGGTGTTTCAATTAGGGAAAATTGCGAATTTGTCCCATAATATACACTTTTTTTTTCCAGATGTGTTCCAACATTTAAAATTTTTTCACATTGTGTTCCATAAAATATATATTTTCTCATGTTATGTCCTACAAGCCAATTTCGATTAATTTTTTAACAAAAGCACCACGTGGCTTAGTATAAAACATTGTTGGATGGCACATGGCATTTCCGTTAAAGATTTGACGGATATTGACTCGCGGGATATAATGTGAGAAAATTTGTATTTTATGGGGCACAATATGAGAAAATCGTAATTGTTGGGATACAATTGACAAAATGCGTACATTATGGGGGCAAAATTGACAATTTCTCCTTTCACTTATTAATATCTGTTGAAAGAACAACCCCCCCCCCCCCCCCCCCCCAACCAAATCTGTTTTTTGGTGGAATATGGACACGGTTTGAGAGGAAGCCGAAATTGAATTGGCATAGACGCAACCAAAAAATAATTCAAAGAACGCGCAACAATGACATTGGGAGAGAAAAAAAAAATACATATTATGAATCTCCTGAAATTCAAGATTTTCCATTCTTACAATATATAATAAAAATCATTTTCATATATTTGTCTTTTCTCATTCTTATAGATGCATCTTAATCAAGTATTTATCCTTTAAACATGAAGAATTATTTTTTATTTTTTATACAATCCACTCGATACACTTTATAAATATCAATCGAAAAGAGATACACACTCACCAAGGGGGAAATGGGGAAGAGAAGATGATTCAAACATCAGATTTTTAATGGTGTTAAGTTCAAACCCCTAATGTTGAGCTAAAGGCCCAATGGCTAACATGAAGAAATTTGGAAATCATTAGATCAATTGATATTTCGCATAACTGAACTAGTGTCTTAATGTATCCCTATGTGTTTAATTTTAATTCAATGGATTGATTTGTAATATACTTGAATGAGTGTCTTAAATTATGTTTTTTTTTATTATGTTATTTTTTAGTTGATAATGATAAATTTGTTAATATACGAAGACACAAAACGTATTTAATATCTTACAAACGTTATTGGCTAAAACCATAGGACAAAACATAACAATTAAATAAGATTAGGTACTTAATTATAACATAATTTATACTATACTACATTATTATTATATAAAACATCAACCCCTCTTAATAACTAATTTTGATATCTTTAATTTGTCATTTTTATTTACCTCCATCTCCTTTCTCTTCTCTCATCTTCCATTATTTTTTTTCTTCTCTCTCCTTGCTTCTCTCTGCTATCTATCCTCTCGTAACTCCAACTATTCAATATATTTTTATGGGAAATTCTACTATCATTAATCACAAGTCGTATGTGATAAACATTAATCACCTTTAATTTTAGTCGTTAGATATGCTATATCTAGTCCAAGCAATTAATTTTTATATGACCTACAACATATTGTGTAGGTAAAGTCGAAGAATTACCTGCTACACAGATTACCAAGAGATTTTTTTATACAACAATTATACTAGTAGATCATGTGTGGGTCCATTAATGCTAACCAATTAAATCTTTATTTTTAACATAAAAAAGAAAAAATTTAATGTCATTGGGTCCATTAGACCATTATTACTCGTTTTTTTTAATTTATTGAAAAATTACAATGTTATTTTTATTTAAAAAATTACCATGGCAGTCATTATAATTTTTTTTAATACCATGGCACTATTATAACCGGTTATTTTTTTATTTTATAATATCATGGTACCATTATAATATTATGGTTCCATCATAATTCACTAATACCAAGGTACTCATTATAAATTTTTATTTTTTAATTTAAGAATATATGCATTAACAAGGATAACCTATTGAAAAAGGATGGAAAAAAAATAAACTACTAAATTAACACCAAATAAATAGAGTTTATAATTCAAAAATCTGAACATATGTTAATAGTTGATGAAAAAATTACATTTAAATTTGAATTTTTAACATATTCCAAATAATTTATAACATTAATCATGAATTATTTTAAAATTAAAAATATGTATAGAGTATGAACATTTGTATTTTAAATCAAAATAGGATTTGTAAAATATGGACATCATTATTAAGTAAACTAGCCACATTATCCGTAGATTTACTTTACAATGATTGATCTGTAATGATATTGAATAATATATTTTTAAAAGTGATTTGAATATATAAAATACATAGAGAGGGACAACAAGAACTAATTGGTAAAAAAATGTATTTTGATTATTAGTGGAGATAAGTAATACAACAACAACAACAACAATAATAACTGGGAAGAATGAATATGTGCTTTTAACAAATATAAATTAAGATGGAGTAATATATTCAAATATATATTCTCTCCAAAAAATGTAACCAAACGTGAAATTTAATTGTTGGTCTTGCTAACTAAGATTAGAATATATATATATATATATATATATAATGAATAGTAATAATAGTAACAATGAATGTGGATCTAGTTATATGATGTTATACAATATTTATATCTAGAAAAGTCTATGCTCCTTAAAAAAGGTAACCAAATATTAAAATTGTTTATTGATTTGAATAATTATAGTTAATATGTATAATCAAATATGAAGTTAATTCTAACAACTAAGACAATTATAATATTATTATTAATGATTAGATGGTACGGATTTGAAATTTGATGAACAATACTCGCACTCTTAGTACAAAATATCTTGTTGTCATATTATACGTTTTTCATATATATATTAATTGATGAATAATATACTATTTTATCAAAAAAGAATTGAATTATTTAATATTAACAAAATAAATGTAAATAGTTTGTTTGATTTTAATTGTTGTCCTAGAATTTGTATATTTATAAATTCATATAATATTTTCCATACTAGCGAGCAGATGTTTTTAATCATAAATTGGAGAAGATATATATTCTCATATGATTGAATGTCGAATATTATTCACCCCTTATAATAATAATAATAATAATAATAATTTTAGCTAAATTCATTCGTGAGAATATTTAAAAGAAAATAATAATATTATTATTTGCAAGCAATGAAATAAAATATGATGCAACTTTTATTTAATTGAAGTTAACATTTAAATTGTAGTAGAAATAATTTATCCTAAGAAGTCTTAATAATTAAGAGATTTTTTTAAGGTTAATAATTAAGGAAATGATGAGAGAGAGAGAGAGAGAGATTAGGGAAGTGTGTGTGTGTGTGTGGGGGGGGGGGGAGAGAGAGAGAGAGAGAGAGAGAGAGAGAGAGAGAGATTAGGGAAGTGGAGAGAGAGTGAGGAGAGAATTTTGATCCCTGTTAGCGTGTTATTCAAAAATTTAAAAAACATTCAACCTATAATGACATATTTTTAAGGGGTGACTAAAGTTAATCATCTACAACCATGAATAATCATAGAACTCACTTATTTTTGTTCTCTTTCTATTTGTGTTTTTTTTGACTACTGGTAGTTGTGGCATGCACTTCTCGTACGCATAAACTGATTTCAGTATTACGTGTTATTGTGAATATATATCATTTTATTATACAAAAAATTGATATCAATTTTCTTTTTATTTGTTACTTATTAAAAAAGGAATTACATAAAAGAAATAAAGAGAAAAAAAAGTAAACGAATTCTTCCTTCTTTGTTAAATGATTGAGTCGAATCTAAACTGAATTCGATCGATCATTATGAAAATAAACAATAACATAAAACTGCAAAAACCAGATTATATGTAGTAAGTAAGAACTTCGATTAAGTACATCAACATTGACTCTTGTTATGAAACAACGAATTAACATACAAATATAAAAAAAAAAAAAGTTATACGACACACCATTCAATTTAGAATCTTCCTAAGGATTCAGTAGGTTAGTACAACACCGGAAGCGTCAAGAACATGGATTTTATATTTTTATTTCATCTCAGACCTAACTTGCAAATTTCGACAAGAATCATGTTCCACTATCAAACTTAACGACTTTTGTGGGTAAGAAGCTAGACCAATAATAACCTATTTTTTTCAAAAGCCAGCCTGAAAACAAATAATAGGAAAATAGTTATAATATACGCATATCGTCTGGATTCGAATTCCAATATTAAACTTTCTACGTCGTTAAAGACGGAATATGTATCCATTAGGCTCTGTAAACGATCATTTTCATGCTAATTGGCTTTGCTACACTTTTCAAAATATATTATTTATTTTTACTATTTAATATACACTTATTCTTCGACTTTTATGTTCTTGACTTCTGGCAAGTTGTTGAATCTGGACTTCCGTATAATCCTAATACTTTAACCATAATAATCAATATGTGGTTGAATTGCTAATGCTCTGTCACGTCACACATTGAAAAAAAAAAATTGCAATCACATTATAAACTTTGGTTAAAGTTTTTGAAACATATGATTGGGGTTGTGATAGGAAAATTAAAAATTAATGGTTCGGTCAAGATCTCATAAACTTTTCATTTAAGTGCATAACTATTTTCATTTAAAATGCATGGTCCTATATATATGTCATTCTTTCTAAAGCTAATTAATACTTTATTATGTCAGTAATTAATACATAATTAATATCAAAAAGAAGGAAAAAGAAAACACCCTGTAATTTGCATTCAATTTAATTTAATTGAAAGGACATTTTGTCTCAATTTGCAATTCTAATTCTTTCGTCGTCATTTTGAATAATTTAACAATATATGATTGTCACGTTTCATCGTCATACCCTCATTTCGTCTTTTGACTTAATTTCTACTAGATATATGCACCTGCGATGCACGTGTTCAATAAATTATGTATTTAAACTTATTTTTGAAACTAATTGGGCATAAATTATGGAAACATTTGATATGGAATTATGGGATTAAGCTACAAATGCCTTATACATGTGGGTCTCGAGGAGGAAGAATTTGTTAAGCTTATTTGGAGCGGAATTAGAAGAATTATGCGCATTACGACTTATTGAAATGTTGTTTGGTTACTTTGATTGAATTACTTATGTTAAAGTGATTTTACCAAAACAATCCTGAGTGTACAGTTGTGTTGTCCTTTCTCCAGCAACAATTTCAAGGACATTTAAATAAATGTCCTTCACAGTTTTGTAATTCCAAGACAATAATACCACTTAAGCACTCCCCGTGAGAATTATATAATACCTATTTTTCAGAATTTCAAATTCGATTTGGATTACAACCCATCTTGGCTCATAAGCAATCTCAAGCACAATTAAACATGAATTAGAGGCATTATCATGGCCTATAATGTGTATAATACTGGAATCAAATGGGTCCTATGTATTATTAATTATTTGGTTATCCCAACTGCCAACGTTAGTGAAATCAACTTAATTATAGCATTTAATATCTTAATTTCCGCAATCCTCTTTTTTAATTTTGTCATATGAGTGTTTTCTTTCACTTGATTTACGATTATTATTTTTGCCTTTCTTAATTAATTCTTCTACTGTATGCTATCCTTCATCGAAAATTTTGATATTGTTATGGTAATATTTGTTTTTTCTTGTCATATGGAGAGGGAAAGATTTAGGGTCCATTTGGATGATTTAAAAAAAAAAAAATTGGTTGCACTTTTTCCAAAAAAAGAAAAACAAAGTGGCCTTTTTTTTTAAAGCCTTTTAAAATAATTTTCAAATAAAAATATGTTTTACAATTATTTTGAATCACTTTATCTGAAGGTAAAATAATTTATTTTAAATATATATATATTAGACTTGACAAACACTTCTTTTTAAACCTAACCGATCAGGGCTTTACACGAAGAAGCCATCTGATATAAACCTCACGACAACCGCAAGATCTGTCTTTATAAGACTAAATCCAGTATAAGCTAAAAGTGTTTTTCTTTAATTATTTCCATCTTTTTCTTTTATTTTTTTAATTAAGTCATTGAAAGAGGTTTAAGAAGACTGATAGTTGTGAAAAGTCTTGAAAACTTGGAATATGGTTCGTGAATCTTTTGGTCATTATTTCGTATCCTGACTTATCAATACCATCGCAGGTTTGCTATTATTATTATTATTCATTTTCTCATTTACTGACCAAAATCTAAAGGGACTGTCATGTCTAACATTTCAAAGTTGGGATCATCTACCTTGAAGAAATCTTCCCTCTACTAGATTTGTATTTGAACATTGCTTTTTTGAAGAGTTTAAATTTTGCATCCCACACCCCCCCCCCCCACCCCGCCCACCACCAAATAAAAGTTCTGGCTGTGCATATATTCATAGTTCATAATTGAGTTGAGTGATACTACAAGACAAAGTAATATTAGTGATAAAATATAAAAGTAACACATAAAATTTGTCAGGCAATAATGTGTAGCAAGTGACAAAAAAAAAATCATAAAAGTGAAAATATCTTTTATTTTTCCGCTAATTAAAACTATTTGGTGATAATAACTTTTATTTTATCACTAATTGGTTTAAATGTGAAAAGTTTTAGTAGTTTAAGTTGTTATTATTCACGATTAGTGATGCTTCTATATTGATAATCTAATGAAAAAGGTACCACTAAAACTATAGAGGTGTCGCTAATTGTTAATTGTAACAGTTTTAATATAATTTTTTGTTATTATTGATATTGTGGAAACCATTTTTATGACAAATCAAAATTTGTTGTCATTGAAATGTATATAATTAGTGACAATTTTTATATTATCACTTATTATATTGTCAAAAATTTACTCTCTTTTTCTATAATGATACCCAATGTAGTAGCACAATGTGAGCCCTGATTTTGGATTGTATTTCGTTTCTTATAAATAAATCTAAGAAATTTACAAGGTTATTATGTTTATTGATAATCTTCTACGAAAATTATTTATTCCCGTTACAAGAAAATAAGTAAATTTGTGACAATATAACAAGTGATGATAAGAAAGTTGTCATTAATTATATACATTTAGTGACAACATTATAAAATATAGTTTGCATAATGTCAATAATGTATTATAAAAATGTGACAGCATAGTGCAAAATTGATAATTCATGATACACATATTTTGACAACTTAGGGACAATAAAATCTTATCACAAAATTTTAATGACAATTTGTGTGATCACCAAGTTGTCACATAGGTGTATCACTAATTGTCAATGGTGACAACTAAAATATTAATTATTGTCATCATTGAGTGATATTGTGACTACTTAATTAGTGGAAAAAAAGAATGTATTGTCACTTAATACAATCATTGATGATAACTTTTATATTATTACTTTTAAATCTTGTTAATAATATTATTTTTCTTATAGTATCCTAACATGAAGAGATATATCGCGATAATTACACGTATGGCCGCTTTTCGGGACCTATTCTAAACTATTCTATTAATAGGCGGAAAAGCGAAATAGGAAAGCGGCCGAGCTGACCGATGAGTGCCTTTATTAGCCTTTAGAAATTAGAAAAAAGGCTCTCATGTGAAGCTAACATGGCTGGCTACATTCAAGTATAGCCAAATCAAGATGAGACGGGACGGACGGTCAGAGGCCGCAGCGGGACTACCACTTGGGATGGGAATGGCTCAGCCCACATGCATCATTCAAATTCTTTCCTTAACAATTACCATATGTGCAACATCAAAATCGACCTTTAATTGCTATAAGTAGAAAGACTAGTCATATAAGGAATGAGGCTTCCCTTAAAAAATCTATATGTGTAATATCAAAATCGACCTTTAATTGCTATAAGTAGAAAGATTAATCATATAGGGAATGAGGCTTCCGTCTTATAGGATCTTGAACTATACATAGATGTTTTCGGAAAATTCTCTTATGGATAATGGACCTATTGTTAGAGTTTTATTCATGCACTGGATAGTTAGGATTAAATCATATTTTATTAGTATTTGATAAAAACAGAAACTTTGAAGTACAAATGTGGTTTAAATATATATATATATATATATATAAATTTTAGCTCAATACAAATTTGAGGGAAGGTGACCGCATCTGAAGCCCCCATTTGGCTCCATCCCTATAATATCCATATTCCAACTTCTAATGACTACACTTATTTAGACCTTTTTTTCCATCCATAAGTTGCGATTATCTGATTACAGAAGTATTCGACTTAATTGCTATACGTGTAATAACAAACGAGATAATAAATAACATTAAATATATAGTTACTAAAAAAGTTATCTTGAATTCATACTTTTTATGAGGGTTGATTATACTTTGTATGCTTAAACTATATTTTTATATTGCAATTATCTATAAATTATAAAATACAACAAATCAACCCCTTAATCATTATTAGAATTTGATTTGTTATGTTTTTTTATCACTATACAAGACTAATTTGTTATATTTTATAATTTAGGAAGGTAACAATGCATTGTGATATAAAATGAAATTTAAGAGTGTAAAGTGTAATTAATCCAAAAAGGAGAATATATACGATACATTTATAATAAATTTGACCTAATGAACATGTATATCGCCTCGAAAAGCATAAACTATATTGCTAGGTGCTCGAATCTTAATAATATTCATATGTAAATGATTTTTGTGCGTATTTAAAAAAAAAAACTTTTAATTGCTACTCCTATACTTTCATTTTCCAGCCATGCATATATTGCCAAAATTTAGTCTTGGAAGCATATATATATATATGTCCGAGGCCGACCATAAATTTTCTACGCAATTTCCATTATCATCTATTTATTTATTTTATAAAAAAAGAAATCAATTTCCATTTCATGGTGAGGCTTCATTTCTTTGACCAAGCTCATCAAAATTGCTATTAAGGACTTAGTCTTTAGTCCTCACACTGCCTTCAAACCGCGTTTATTTCCTTTTCTTTTGATTCTTCTTCGAATCCGAACTCCCTTAAAATACCTTATTTGATTTCATAATATAATCAAGAAATCACTTACATCCCTCCAAAACCCCTTAATTCTCTCTCTCGTTTCTCTCATCACCACCATGAAAAAACTTTCTTGCAGACCATTTCTATGGCTGTCCACTCTGTAAATTCTTTCTTTTTTCCCCTGTTTGCCCTTTTCTTGATTTCCCTTTTCCCATTCATTCACTCACTCTCCACTGTTGCAATCTCTGAAACTGCTGACCAAACATTGGTTTGTGCGCTAGCCCATAATAGCCAAGAATCATCTTCTGTTCTAAACTGTACAAGTTTCCCTCAAAGAGTTCAAATTCCGTTAAATGTTCCATTTGGTTCAGTTTCTGGGATTGTGGGTGGAAATGGTTTCCTCTGTGCCTTAAGCTCATCGTATCCTTCTTCCAAGTCTGTCATGGTTTGCTGGAGATTTTCATCCATTGGCAGCAACAATATGGCCTTCAAAAGAATTTACAATGGCCCAATTTTGACAGATTTAGACTCTGGAAACTCCCATATATGTGGTCTTCTTGTTAATGGCTCAAGCTCCCTCCAATGCTGGCAGTGGCCAGGTTTCAATCCAAGTTTTAGTGTTATCTCTTCAAGTCTTGCTGTAGGAGAGAATTTCGAATGCGGTTTGTGGGGTTTAGGAGAAGTCCAATGCTTAGGGGGTTATAGTAATGTCCACTGATCACGTCCCCAAGGAGGGTAAGTTTAGTGCGGTTGCAGCTGGTTTTCGCCATGTTTGTGCAGTTTTGTTTAATGGTAGTTTGGAGTGTTGGGGCCAAATGGCAGGGGAGAAGCCTCAGGGTGAGTTCGCATCACTTGCATTGGGTGAGAATAGGAGTTGTGGGATTAGGCCTAATGGAACAGTGATTTGTTGGGGAGAGAATGGGTTCAGTTTGCCTGAATCTTTGAGGGATGAGTACTTTGTTGCACTTGAAGCGAAAAGAAGGGTTTTTTGTGGCGTTGCAACATCAAATTATTCGTTGTTTTGTTGGGGTAGTGAGTATTTTGATGCAAATCCATTGGTATTCAATCGTGTAGTTCCTGGTCCTTGTAGAGCCAGAAATGAGTGTGAGTGTGGTCCTTTGCCTGGTTATAGTGAATTCTGTGCTCAAGGACTCATGATATGTGAATCTTGTGGTAAGCAGCCTGGTTGGCAAAGTCCACAACCGCCAGTTCCACCACCGCCACTGCCACCGCCACCGTCCTCAAGTGGCAAAAAATGGAATAGTAAGATGGTGGCCTTTATGGTGGTAGGTTGTGTTGGATCCTTCTCATCATTACTAGTATTGTGTATATTTTTGTTTTCACGGTATTTTAATATCAGAGGCAGCAGGATTCATGATTCGGGCCGGTTGGAAGAGGGTGGCTCGTCTCAACAGAGTGGCCAAACAGCAGCTGAACCGCAACCGAACCCACTGGTCTTAGACAAGAAGCTCAGCCATTTGATCAGCATGGGAAATGGGGGTCAATTACAGGAGTTTTCCCTTGAAGTGTTACTCAAAGCCACAGAAAATTTCTCAGAGGAGCACAAGATTGGCACTGGCAGCTTTGGATCAGTGTACCATGCCACATTGGAAGACTTGGGCCAAGTGGCTATCAAGAGAGCCGAAGCTTCAGCCTCTTCGTCCTATGCAGGCCCCACCAAACGGGGCCATGAGGACAAGGACGGTGCATTCTTGAACGAGCTTGAGTTTCTATCGCGCTTGAATCACAAGAACCTTGTTAGGTTGTTGGGATTTTGCGAGGATAGCAACGAGCGCGTGTTGGTGTACGAGTACATGGACAATGGCACCCTTTTTGATCATCTGCCACAAGCTAGAAAGCTCATCGCTAATGTCGTGGGCTACAAGAATTGAGGTAGCCCTTGATGCAGCTAGAGGGATACAGTACCTTCACGAGTACGCCGTGCCATGTGTCATTCATCGCGACATCAAGTCCTCCAACATACTTCTTGATTCCACTGTGGACTGCCAAGGTGTCAGGACTTTGGCCTCTCATTGACGGGCCCACAGGACGACGAGTCTCATCTCTCATTACGCGCTGCGGGCACCATGGGTTACATGGACCCTGAGTACTACAGATTGCAAATACTGACAACTAAGAGTGATGTCTATAGCTTTGGGATCGTGTTGCTGGAATTGCTATCGGGGTGCAAGGCAATTCACAAGAATGAGAATGGTGTGCCAAGAAATGTGGTGGATTATGTTGTCCCACACATAATCCGCGATGAGATCCATAGGGTTTTGGATACGAGGGTCCCGCCTCCGACCCCATTTGAGATCGAGGCGGTGGCCCATGTAGGGTATTTGGCTGTGGACTGCGTCATGCTGGAGGGCCGGAATAGGCCTACGATGAGTGAAGTTGTCAATAGCTTAGATAGAGCCTTGGGAGCGTGTTTAGTGACCCCGGTGTTGTCCCGGTCAAGTACTAATTCATCAACGTAGTTACAGTTCTTTTTTATTTATTTTTTAACCATAGGACCCTTAAACCGCTATAGAGTTGAAAATAAAGGAAAACCATATTCATCTGATTTGACCTCTCAAGCTCACCGCGATCCATTATTGACCCCAGTCAGCCTAGTCACATGTTTTTTTTTCCCAAAAGTTACACGAACCGCCATAGAGTTGAGGAAAATGGAGTTCTTTTACACGAGACCGTGTCCATACGATGAGAACGCGTGGACGAACAGTCCAAATATTTTTTAGCCACAAAAGGGTATTAGATTCTTCAATTGTCTATAAACATTTTTTTCTTTCCCCCTCGTTTTGTTAATATATGTGGAGTACATAAATGTGACATTGTACCTACTACTTGAGTTGATGAGGTGTTCACCACATGTCATCGGCACTATTTTTTTTTTCTTTTTTTTTTTCTCTGAGACTTTAAAATTCAACCTATATTTTGAATTGGTAATTTCTACTGCTTTGTTAATTCTTTGCAAGTTACAAAAAAGTCAGAAGCAAGACAAGAAATTTGAATATAAAAACCACCAACTCAAAGTTGTCTCCCTTGACTAGGCAGTTCCATATGATTGATGTGGTTCATGAACCCCACCCCCCTCCCCCCTCCCCCCCTCTTTTTTTAAAAAATTAGAAAATGATTAATATCACAAATAGTCTTTAAAGTTTAATATTAGAATAATTTTAATTTCTAAAATTTAAATCATCACGTTTTGGTCATTTATGTCATAAATATGTAATATTTTGGTCCTTTCATAGAATTTTTCAGTTAAATTTCACCAAAACATAAAAAAAACACTTAGGGAGCATTTCCATCAAATTGTTTCAAGAAAAAAGCTGGCTAGTAAAAATTGACAAAAAATTGGCCTCCATATAAGTATTTTTCGCTAAAATTTAGATGAAAAATCTATTAGAAGGACTAAAGTATTAAGTATTAGATAGTTATAACATAAAAGACCAAAACGTGACGATTTAAACTACAAGTACTAAAGTAATTCTAAACAGGGACCATTACTTGCATTAATCCATTAGAAACATCATTAAGAAATAGGCCAGATGGTGTGATTCTACGCACCTAACTTATTACGTATATAATCTTTGGAAAAAGTCTAGAGGAGAGCCGGAGAGCCCCAATCCAGACCACAAAGAAGAAAAAATTTGTTATCTATTGAAATTGTCAAATTACAATGGTCCATGCCAGTTTAGAACAAGTCCATGCAACATGAATACAAGTTCTTATGAAAAAGATGTGCACATGAAAATCTTTCAGAGAGAGAGAGAGAGAGAGAGAGAGCAGACCTTGTCACAATATATCATGAACGAGATCGATACATGCTGTATGCAAACACAAGCAAAAATGAGGAGTGGCCTCGACAAGATGAGATCTACCTCGCAAAGGAAAAACAACCTCGGAGACATAATTATGTGGTTTTATGCCAAAAAATAACGAATACATAATTTTACAGCTGACAAACATAAATAACGTAAAATGTAGCATTCCACAGAGCTACTGCATCTATACATAACCTCATCAAAGATCGGTATCAATTGGCAATTTTGGTATACAAGGGAAGCTACTCTTTATTCTCTCCCTCATCCCAACAAGCAAAAATGAAACGCGGTCCCGTGAGACCAATCACATTAAGTTTGCTATCATCCTCTAGATATGTTTACCTCCCTATTTGCAGTAAGCTTCGTCTCCTTCTCTCCCCCGCAAAGTTGAACTTGTTTCACTTAGTCAGTGAGCCCAAAGCAGCGTCCTTTTTCTCAATTAGCTCAGTCAATATACTGTCAATTTTTGAAAATACCTCCTGCTGTGGGAGGCTTCCATCGATCTGCAACAAGATGGCAAAATAAAGTTCTCGAACAAAATCATATGGGATACAAGCCGGCAGCCAAAAACAAAACAATGAAATATTAGCTTCATTCCCAGAAAATCAGGCCCGTCATGTAACATGCATAATCTTGATCACTTTTTTTAATTGTGACATGTATGTGGATGAGAAGAAGCATGAAACTTTAGGTTGTTAGCCTTTTCAAGCATATAAAGACAACAAAAATTTAGTGTATTACATACCTTGACTATTATGTCTTTATACATTGAAAGCACAGACTCCACATTACTGTTATGAGTGAGCAATCTCAGCTTAACCTGAAAACAGAGAAACATCATAAATGACCAGCAAATCCCTGGTTTCCAAGTTAAATTATTCCAACAATAGATAAGAAAACAAACAAAGTACAGATGGTTTTCAGGGAATAAAATAATAAATCAAACATGCCTTTTCTTCAGTGTCGTCAAAGCGCTGAGTGAGCCTTGCAGCAATGTCTTCAGTTTCTGGAGGAGAATATTTAAGATGGTATATTTTCCCCTGTAACAGGATCTAGTCTGCGGCCAACAACTCTCTCAACAAGGATATCTTCAGGGACCTGTTATATTGAACAAAATCATTCATTCTTAACATAATATCTTTCAGATTAAGTGTTATCAAATAATTATTAGGGTTTATTTCAAACAACCCTCTGAGGTTAGGCCCATTTTCAGAACAAACCCATGTGGTATAGAAATTACAAATGCCCCCCAAGATTTGGTTTCGGCAGTACATTCTTACCTAACTGTAGGTGGACTTTGTACTACAAAAACCAAACATTAGGGGGGTACTTGTAATTTTTCACACCATAAGGGGATTTGCAAAAATTGGATGAACCTCGGGGAACTTTCTGTAATTCACCCTAATCCGTAATTTACCAAGCTCAACAACAGAACCTCACTTCAAGAAGAATGAAGATATCAGGGTCAAACCCAAAGCTCTTGAGAGCAGTTGCTTGAGATTCGCTCCTAGGATATCCGTCCAGAAGCCAGCCCTTCTCCTGAGAATCTTGTCGTGATAAACGATCCTTGACCATCTACAATGAAAGAGCAACTCATTTAGAAAAATGAGATGAGCTATTTGTTTCTTCTTTTTCCTTCTTTTATTTTTTAATGTTCTCCAAATTTCAGATTCTTATATTATTTTAAAAAGGAAAGACAAAAATCATGAATACACAAAGCTACCATAACAACTATTTCATCAGGGACGAGCTGCCCTTTCTCCATATATTCCTTTGCTCGAGTCCCATTTTCTGTCCCAGCGGCAACTTCAGCCCTGAGAAGATCCCCCGCCGCTATGTGCACCAAATCATACTGCAAAGGGAAAAATGAATTAGTTGGCAATGTGATTCACTATGAGAAATGATATCAGTTGATAAAATCAAGATTCAAACCCAACAAGTGAAACACAATGTGCAAGGAAAGAATGGAACAAATATGTAACATCATAACACTGTAAAATCAATCATTCCAATCTCTTTGAACTAGCCAAAAGTACCAGAGACATGAGAAGGCCAGTTTTATAGGAAATGTGATATCGGTTTCTATGTAGTATTTTGTCCAGCAAGAACCTGAAACTGCAAGATTGCATGTCAAAATTGGGTTTGAATGACAGGGAAGAGCATTATATTAGAGAAATAAGTTCCTTTCCGGGAAAACATGGGTATTTTCTTCCAGCAAAAGACTGCAGGTACCAATAGCTGCATTCCAAGTAACTAATGACATGGATTTGAGCCAGTTTTACAACTACTTTTTTTTTTTTTTAATATAAACAAGATTTAATTAAATGAAAACATAAATGACAAAATTCAATAATGTTATTAAGAATTCGAATGTTAGAAACTTGCCAACATAACACAGGAAATTGCAGAGCAGAAGGACAAAAGAGACAGTGTTCACTGGGACAAGAGTGCATGTAAAGGGTCCACGAAAAGTGGTTGCTCAAAGAAAATTGTGGACTGTCGTGATAACCTTCACATCAGGACCTGTACATTACATAACTAACCAGACTCAAGCACATAACGAGTTTCTATTGGTTGTTCTTACAAGGAAGGCTGGAAAAAGTAGGCCCTCGCTTGGTCTTCCTCTTCCCATATGTAATAACATTTCATTAGATATCAACACTGGAAATTCTTAAACAAAGAAGCTCTATCATTCTATTTCAATTTCTTAGTGTGCAATGTAGCTTATGCATGTCCAGAGTCTTAGAGAAGGAAAGTGCCGGATGGTAAGAGAAGATAAGGCTCAAGGTCCAAACTCTAACCGAACACAAAAGTGGGAAAACTGTGCCGGTTTGTTATGATCATGAATCGATGACCAAAAAAGACCACAAAAAGAAACAATCACCAAAGTAGAACGTAACTATATCAATTGACAGAAAGCATACAGGGGCGCACAAAAGCAGCTAAGGTCTTTTTCTTGTCTAACTTCTCTAGGTGCTCCCTTGATCAATCTCAAAACCTCTCACATCACACAATTCTTTATCTGATTCTTAGCATAACGTATCAGAAAACGTAGGTAACTTCTAAAAGATGCCGTTAGCATGGTATAAAAAACAACCACATGTCAAAGACTATGCCTTCTCAAATGAAATAGTTTTTTGGACCAAAAAGACAACCTTAGTATCTAGTAAAGTATTGCTTTTCAAGGAAAACTATCCTACATTAATCATCAATCCTGGGAAAAAGAAAACAAAGCACAATCCTTAAACATCATGCAATCCAAAATAAATAAATAACATCCCATCAAACCACTAAAAAGTGGAGAATATTTCAGTCTCCACAAAAAACAAATAAAATGTACGAAAGAAAATTACCTTCTTAGTAATAAGCTCGCATTGAGTTCCTTTACCAGAAGCAGGAGCTCCTGATATCATCACCCTCAAAGGCTCCCTCTTTTCCATCGACCCAACAACCTATTGAGTGAAACAAACAATCCGTTCAAAAATTACAATACATTTTGCATTTCAAACCTGAAATATAAAGGGCCAATTTTAAAAAATTAAAAAACTTTAAAAATGGAATCTTTACCAGCAATCCAGGAGCAACTTTTGATTTCCTAAAATGGGTTCGCGGTAGATTTTGATTCAGATGAAGAGATAAAAGGGGGGCCTTCGATTGGCATGACGAAAATCTTGGAGTGGGGTGAAGCTGGTTAGGCGAAGCAGTCAAGGCCTTGTTTGGATTGAAGGAGGCAGCTGAAAAACTCACTGAATAAGAGCTGCAAGCAGCCATTTTTTGCTTATTTCTTTATGGGCTCTTTCACAATCAGTTTCTTGCTTTTCCGATTATTCCAAAGTTGATGATGGGACTCAGATTATACAACAAAAGTGAACGAAAAAATCAGCTTTTATGGCATTCTTGTTTAGGTTTTGTTTGGTTGTGCGATTAGCAGTCGTGGGAATATGAGGAAGGTGGATAGAGTCCACGCTGCGCACGAGCGGAGCCGGGGGTTTAAACGGGTCGGGTCAAGTCGGAGATGGCGGCCTGTGGGTTTTACTGGTTATCTTGGCAGCTCAGAGTTCACCACGGCTCGTAGGGTTATCCGTTTGAATGGGTCATTTTGACAATCAAATTATCAAATCTAAATTTGCATTCAATCTGTTATGCATAATATATTTTAAATTGTGCTAGATGTAGCCCACTAATTTTGGCTTAATTACATTTGTTTTTCTTTAATATATCTTTCGCAATATCATGTACAATAATCTACTATCATAACGAGCATCAAATACACCATTAAGCGTCACCAAAACAAATAAAAATAAAATACACCATTGACATTTATAATAATTAATAATTCATCAACTAAATAACTACTATTAAAAAAAATACAAAGTTAAAAACCCACAAATTGGTGGTTCAAGATGAGCACAAGTGAGCTCATAGAATTGTCTTCGACAAAGACTGTCGCTACTAAAAAAAATAACATAATTTGATACATAATGTGATATTGTTAAAAAATATTTTAATTATGTACCTATGGTGGTACTTTATAAAAGTGTCATAATCATCTATGCTAAATTGGAACTAAAATGTATTTTTTTATGATACTACAAAATGTCAAAATAAAGTTATTGTGACATTCAAATACATGATACTTTTGCTGATGTCACCAAACCAAATTTGCTTTTAGTGCTACTAACTAAAGTGTCATATATTTGAATGTAGCGATAGTTTATTTTGATCTTTTATAGTTTATTTTAATCTTTTATAGTATCACAATAGATACATTATAGTTTAAATTTAGAATAACTTATTGATGTACTTTTTATGAGGTGTTATAATAAACATACAAATATGACACTACCTTATTTTATATGTTAAATTAGATTATTTTTCTAATAGGATCTCCAACGTTCAAATCAATATAAAATTTCAAGCAGATAATCCAGAGACTATTTAACTGCAAAAGGTAGATAAATTAATATGTCATATCTATGAATTGGAAATGCTTAGCTATTTATACATAAGAGTAAAAGGTGTACCTAATTAGAGTTAAAGTGATACTCCATTTTGATGTCATTATCTAAATACTCTTTCTATCAATGCAGTGGAGTCATTTTTCATACGGAGTAGTGTGGTCCTCGTATGAAAATAATTAGTGCACATTAGATGTGTCAGACCATTCAAGGACCATTCCCAAGCAAATAGACTTCGAGTAGATAGTTTGAGATGAAGGACTTAGTGTCCTCGATATTGTTCTCTAGTCGAAGGCAATCCAACAATCATGGAGGTGAAGCTAGCCTTAAGACCCTCCACGAGAGGCCAAGGGGACACGTGGACTTCCACATTTTCAATCTCTTTCGATACGTGATTCTGAGCATATCTTATCATATAAGTGGGGGAATTAAGTTCGAAACTTTATAAGTTGAAACTTCAATTTCACCACATGAATTACTGAATTAGGCTTAATTGGCTAATTACATTTGTTAGGAAGAATGAATATGTAAATCACAAGAGCTCTTGTTTTAATAATAAAATGGATGTATTTCATCTCAAAATCATCGATTGCAATTTAACTGATGTAGATGTTAGTCTAATAAATGATGGTTGTATATCATATTATTAAAATTGGGATGTAATAATTTATACAATTTAATGTATTAATATAACTGACTGAATTGAATTCCATTGTTCTTACAAAAAGAAATAACATTTAAGGGCAAACTCAAGTATCAATTAGTTGATGAGGTTTTAAAATCCCCAAAAAATTAAAAGATTATCCATGATTAAAGTAGAACCTCAATCTCAACAAAAGTAAGATTTGGGGTTCATTATAATTATTTCTTTTCTTGTATTTATTAAAGAATTTTATAAAAACGTGATAATAGCCATTTCTAAATTTTATATATGGATGTGATGCTAATTAACAAAATCTAGGTATCAAATAATTTTTATTCCTTATAAATTATTAATAGCATAAGTGGGGGAAGGAGAAAGGAGTACAAGTGGAGTAGTTTTAATTCTCTTGGTTTTCAAATTTATTCGTGGCAGTCATATTTGATATATTATTATATTTATATTTATTAAAATTTTAGTGGTTGAAGCACTATTTTGAAAATTAAAAGAAAAGTGAGGCGTAGAAAGAAAAAAGGTCACAAATAGGAGGGGCAAAATGAAAATATGATCCAACTAAAATATACCAGTATCATTGCCAGCATATCCTACCACCGCCAACGAACTGTTCCACCAGAACGCACAATCTTACGACTATAAACGACACAATTTCCCCCCAAATTCACAGATCAAACCCTAACCCACAACAATGGCGAGACCCACCTCCACCAGACAATTGAACCCCCACCCATCTACCCCTACTACCTCGGCCACCGCCACCACCACCGTGACCCTTGAAACGGCGTCGTCCTCTAATCAACAGCAGCCACAAGTTACAGAGTCCTTGGTGTTGAAATTGAAGCGTCCCAAGAAGAAGGTGTCGTGGAAGGAAGGAACCGTCGATAACGAGTTCATGAATAAGAAAAGCTCCAAAAAGTGCTGCATTTTCCACAAAGAAAAGCCCTTCGATGAGGATGATTCCGATGCCGAGGGTGATTGCGATCACGATCATGGTGGTCATGGAAGAGATGGTGATGATAAAAGTAAACGCAATCATGAAGGAGATGGAAATTGATATTCTGTAAGTGTATTGCTGAATTTATAGTGATGATAATGGAAATATTATTGATGTGTTTACCGCTTTCGATTTTCCTTTTTATCCTTTTGTTTCTATCATTGAGGCGGTAATCAGTTGGGTTTTGGTTGTAAGTGATTGGGATTTTGAAGAATGATAGAATTTTTTTTGAAGCCATGAATTGGTATTATCGATATACACCTGCAAATTGTGAGATCAAATTTCTGTTACTTAGTATTTGAGCATTTCTGTGATAATTACTGATGATTTTGGGTACTGTATGTTTGTTGTGAGTTAGGTAGAACAGAAATGAGATTAGTATGTGGTTTATGCCATGTGACAAACATACAAGTCCGTATGCTTGTAGTTGCCATCTGAGGGTATCGGAGAACTGTTATTGTCTGAATTCGCTATTTCGATTTTGCTGTATTGAGTTTTGAATTTCAAATTTCTTGGAGGTGCCAACATTTCGGTGGACTCCTGTTTGAAATTATAGGGTGTTTGGTTTTGTTGTGTTTATTATTTTGCCTTTGCTTTAGCTGGGCACTACTTTTCTTTATCTGGTTTCGATGACTTATGCTTCAGAAGTGCAAATGCTGGGTTGATGTTTTCCTTTCGAGCTGACTGTATGTGTTCTGGGCTTTTCTTCTCATGTCAAGGTATTCAGAAATCACTCGGAATTTAAAGGATAGACTTGAGAACCGATTGTCGCTGAATATGCAGTGCAACACAGTTTTGGGAGAGAAATGGAAACAAAAGATTGAGAAAAGTTGACTTGATTGTGTGATATAAAGTTCTGATTTCACATGTTTCGACTTCTTGTTAGATGATTAGAAGTTAGGATGTTAGCATGTTTTTGGTTCACATGCTGCTTTCAAGACAAGCTGCATCTTGAGAAGTTCTATTCTATCCTCGGAAAGAGTACCCAGGTTAATGTGACATTATCATGTGTTGAACTTTCAGCTAGCATAAGGGAATGAAGCTTGAACTAAAATTAACTGGTTTTGAGTGTTTATTATTAATGACATGCAATCTGCTCCTTCCAAATTTTAGATGATATTGGAGATTCGTGGAACACGGGTTAAAGGGTAGGCCTATGTGTGTTGACATGAAATATTTTGTATATTTAAAATTTTCCCCTAGTGAATGCCCATTCAAATTCTGTTGAGTAGTTTTCAGGAATTAAAAGTCGGGCTAAATTATCCAAATACTAGCTGTGTGTTGTAATTGGGAAAGAATGCTAGAGTTCCAATTGGTTCTTTAAGATTGTTACTTATCATCAATACTTTTTTCACGGTGATTAAGTTTCTCAAGTATAATCTGACTTTGTTATTTCTTTTTCGTGCTCTGTGAAGCAGACTAGTAGAACTGTGAGATGTTTGAAGTTGCTGAAACCAAATAGAAAAAGAAGAAGGTAGAGAGCCTTGTGTGTAGCTGTAAAGAAATGAAAAGGCTTCAAAAGTGAGAGGAATTATTCCAACTCTAAGGAGGATTTTGCGTGAAAGTAATACATACTCATAGATCACAATTGTTTTTCCTTTGAACTTGTACGATATGAGTCCCCTGTTACGGAATCTCACTTTCTAGTCCAACCAGAAATGGGGTCTTCAAACTTAGTTCCTCTCTCTCTCTCTCTCTCCCTCTCTCTCGATCAAGTAGAGCATTCTCAAAACAGATTATTGGAAGAACTGAAATGAATAATCATAAAATTTTTAAAATTACTGTCTTTAGTGAAGCAAAGTGGCGTAGACAAAGACTGAATGGTACTGAAATAGCCACTCCGACTTCTCTTTTGACTACCAGAAGCGAACCTTACTTATATACCCAGTATAAGAGCAGGTTTCCACGGCCTATAGCATAGAGGCGAGTGATGGGCACTACCCATCATAGGAAAGCAGTTATGCAGATAGAAAGGAGTTTGGGGGGGGGGGGGGGGGTGTTTTGCACACACAAACACTGACGCCATATTTTTGTGTACATCTTCCTTCTTCTTCTTCGTCTTTCCTTTATTTTTTTGTCTTCCATCATCATGGAGGAAGGTTATGTCCTATGTTTGAAAACAAGCTTAAATAATAAATTTTAAAATATGAGGTGCTGTATGTTTAATTTTTATTTTTTCAGAAAATGCCAACTCATGCTTGAACTAAATTCATATATTGCAAGAAAATTAGAAAAGTCCCAATTTTTCATGCCACGTCAGTTTCGACTGTTGAAATAGTTCAAAATTGACTAAAATTGAAAGTTTTGGAAGATAAATGACTAAAATTGAAAATCGCAAACATAAAGGATAAAATTTCAAACATCTCAAAATTAGAGGACAATTTTTGTAACAATACCTAAAAAAATTAGTGGAATATATGTGTATGTGTGCGCGCGTGCGCGGGTGTTGCAAATGTTGTTATGTTCAAATAATATATACAGAGGTGATGACATGGAGCCATAATTTTTTGTTTTGGGGGACAAGACCGAATTTTTATAAAATATTAAATATATTTTTACAGAGGTCTTTGTTTAGGGGTAAAAAAATTTAAAATTTTTTTAAAAAATATATATAAAATTTAGCTCAATTTAAACTTGGGGGACGGGAGGGAGGAGGGGGGACGGGGGCTGACTGCACCCCCAACTACCCCTTGGCTCCGCCGCTGCCGGTGATGTAGTTATGAATTACTTGCTGAAGACAATGAACTGAAAATAATAGCTTCACTCATCCACACACACACACAAGAAGAAATTAAAGAAGGAAAATGAATATTAACTTAAGAACAATGGAAGCATGAAATAACTCGAACAAAAGTTGCACGTCTTTTATCATTCTGATCATCGGTCCATGCCTCCAATGGACTTTCTGACTGCCACTTCGTCGGAAAAGAGTTATTTTCAGTTCTTTAAACTATCTTATGTAATTCTTCATGGAATTGCCATTGGAACATCAATTTTTTGTTTAATTTATTATCCTGTCCAGTATATTCCATTCCCCTTCGGAGAGGATAATAAATTAAATTAATGGTAAATTACATTGAATTATGTACTGTGAGTTTTGCCTGAAGCACAAGTAAATCCCTTCATTTTCGCGAAATCACTAAACCAATTCTGAAGTTTGTCAATGTTTTACAAATGTTAACCCTTCATCAACTGCTATTTGGATTTTTTATGAAAACCGTTTAAATTTTACATGGTTTTTTTTTTCCGATTATGTGTGCAATTATACTTATTTCGTATCTGTATATATGATGAAAATTTAAGAACAATATTCGTACTTGTATATGTTGAGTATCAACCGAAGTAGGATATACCCGTATTCAGATTGTATTTTTTTTTTAATAATTTGAATCCAATTAATATTTAAATATCCGTTTCCCATTATCGATATTTGAATATTTGTGTCCAATTATAGATATTCAAGTATCCATGTTCAATTATGAATATTAGAGTATTCTCAGTCAATTATGAAAAAAGTTGAATATTGAGCTGTGATTAGTTGAATACCCAAAATTATTATCTATAATTTAATGCATATTTTCGATTTTCAATTCTACTAATTTATGAAAATAATTAGATAGAGATATTATATATGTTAGAATCATTTCCATCTATTTTATTTAAAATAATTTGTATTACTATAATTCATATAAACCATAATTTTTTTTTCAGTTTTATAATTTTACAATGTTTAGTACATATGATTATTTAAAATACAATTTCTAAAAGCTACTTGAAGCAGAACATGAATTTTATACAAGTAATATCAATATATACATCAATTAATTTCCAAAATAAAATGATTTCATTAAATCACACAAAATATTTGTGTATACATATATAATACTTTGTCTGAATTATTATGGAATATGATTAGCGGATTTAACTAAATTACGAGAAATCAAATGTACAAATGTATATATGAATTTGAAGGGAATATTAAACATATTAAAATATAGGAAGAACTATATTCACCTCCCCTTAGTTAAGACGAAATTACAAAAAGCCCCACATTTCGAAAATTACCAATAACTCTTAAGTTTTGTATTCTTATTGTTAAATCAGACAGAAATATTGTAATGTCCTTTTTGCCCCTAAATATTTAAAAAAAAAACTACCATTACCACATTTGAGTTTAGGTGAAGTTACAAAAACCCCCTCTTTCTTAAAAAATAACCAATCCTCCTTGGAGCTGTTGCGATGGTCGAGCTACATACCAATTTTTTTGCCACCCCAAGCCCGTCGACAACAACCCTCAATAAATTTTATCAGCACTTAATCTATTTGGATTTAATTGAACAAATTATAAAAAAAAAACCCTAATATGACGTTCCCCCTCCTCCACCCAATTCTTTAACTATTATCGACCTCATCCAGAAATGAAATTCACCTAGGCATTGCTCATTACAAATAGCTCAAGGCCCACCAAACTCATCGGGTTTAGACTCTAATGTGTCCGTATATATATGTGTGTGGATCTTTTTCAGAAATATTACAAATACACTATATAATTAAAAAACTTACAACAAACATCAAGTTAAAAAACTTACAATAAACATCAAGGTCAAAACCTTGCAATCAATATGGGTAATTTGGTCCTCAAAAAATGATGAAAAATTTAACTGAGGGCATTTTCGATAATTTAGTAAAATCTTTTAATGGAAAACATCTAAAATCCTAATTGTAGGTAAGAACAGGGTATTTCTCATAAATGTTGATATATGTCAAAAGGTATTAGTAATTTTTCGAAACAAAAGAGGACTACTTGTAATTTTACCTCAACTCAGGAGAGATAAAGGTAATTTCCCCTATAAAATATTTTACCTAAAATAGTCCGCGAAATTATGAATTTGACAGGCAAAAGTGCTTTGACAAATCATGTATCTCGTAGGATTTTGCAACGGTATGATAATGCTATAGTTTCACGGAATTTGGATCAAATTGTTGAGTGAGAATGTGGGTCATAGCGCAAGAAAGAGTTGTGAGACAATACTGAAGGCTCAATTTACCTGATTACCTGTTAGACTTCCATTTTAAAGAAAAGCATAGTGGCTCAAATGTTGGTGTCGGAGCATGTTATCATTTAATTAATCAAATTTTATAAAAACAATATTTTACCACCAAACCAAAATACATACGCGGCATACGCACAAATGTTTGTGCCCTTTCAAATAATAATTATTTCATATTTCGTGAAAGTATATATATATATATATAGAGAGAGAGAGAGATTCAATTGTGTCCGCATATTAATCAATCAAGCGAGTTCGTAATCACCTTTTGTATCACAACTTATCAAGAGATCGAGAGAGAGAGAGAGAGAGATTCAATTGTGTCCACACATATTAATCAATCAAACGAGTTTGTAATCAACTTTAATATCACAACTTATCGAGAGAGAGAGAGAGAGAGAGAGATTCAGTTGTGTCCACACATATTAATCAATCAAACGAGTTTGTAATCAACTTAATATCACAACTTATCGAGAGAGAGAGATAGAGGTTCAATTGTGTCTGAATATTAATCAATCAAGCGAGTTCGTAATCACCAATTTTCGTCAAATATTTATCTAAAAATGCCACGTGCCATGCATCCCAATAATGATTTATACTAACAAGCACACGACCACGTGGTGTTTTCATTAAGTGATTTGATGGAAATTAACTTGTGGGATACAATGTGAAAAACTTTTACTGTGAAATGTAATATGAGAAAATCATAATTGTTGAAATATAATTTAAAAATAAAATACATTATGAGATAAAATTTACGAATTTCCCTATCTATTCATATTGTCAGGTCGAATTTTGACCCCTCATCAGCCCCTGCTACAGGCTGCCCTTTTTGAGTCCCCATCCGCCTTTCGCATAGCGGTGGCCGCTTTGTTTATCAGAAATACCTCATAACAAACAGGATCCAAATAAGAAAAAGAAAAAAAAGGGAAGGGCTGGGGGGGGAAGAGAGAGAGAGAGAGAGAACGATAAAGGATCACAAGTAAATCGTCGAGACTTAAGCCCCCTTGTTTAGTAGAAATCAAGAAAGGACTGATTGGACAATAACGATAAAGGGTCACTAATAAATCGTTGAGACTTAAACCCCCTTGTTTAGTCGAAATCAAGAAAGGACTGAAATAGACAATGGTTTAGTCGACATCAAGAAAGGGCTGAAATAGACAATGAATAAAAACGATAAAAGTCATTGTACATTGGAAATTACGTGCAGGGTGAAGGCCAATCTTTTATTTGGGCCATCCCATGCTCATTAATTAGCTCCGAGGGGGTCATGGCCAATGGGACATTATATTAAAAGTATCGACCTAATGTACATGTGACATGTTCCTCGGCTCAAGCCGTGTGCGTGAGTAGTACCTCTCCATCTCGTATTGTTAATCGTTTAAAGTTATTTCACATAAATATAGAAGAATTTAATAGCATACTCTACTTGGCAAATTTATCCTATTAATGTCTGAAATATGTTTTCGAAAAAAAAAAAGCAGAATAATTACGAAGCTATAAGAATAACACTTATTCTGAGGGTAAGTCTGAAAAAAAATGCATTGAATATTTATTTGTTCCATACAATGATAGATACTTTCGAAACAAAATACTAAAATGACTAATAACACGGAATGAATGCTGTAGTTTGTTAAAAAAAAAACAAAAAAGCTATTATATGGCGGAGGGATTATAATTTTATAGATTTTAGTCAAATTGTGGTGATAGCCTCGCCATTTATGTAGTGCTTATGACTCAAGTCGGATACTCTGACGCAGTAAAGAATTCTTATACAGTCACGCGATCACGTCTAAGTTTTTGGCCCCTTCACAGCCTTTACTTGTAAAGAAAATGGTCCCCTATAAATAAAACAAGAAAAAGAAATCTAATAAAATTTGTGATTTATTGAATGACTGGTTTCACCTAAGAGTTTAAATTGTTAAAGAAGAGAACCATCAAATATTTATTATTTTCAATACGCCCCTAAATATACAAGCGGACTTCTTATTTAGTTTAGTTCTGATTTTATGTTTAAGGGCCACCTTATCTAAAAATTTAAACTATTAGAGAGAAGAGTCATCAAATATTTATGATCTCGAACATGATTATGACTAAAACTGGTCGCACAATGGCGATCAACAAATTTGTTATAGGATGTCCCTTCACAGCCCCTACGTGTCAAGAATTGGACCGATAAAACAAAAAGCCAAAAAAAAAAAAAGAAATAAATAAATAGGAAAAGTAATAAGTCCAGGGTTCGCACACTATAAATTTGATACAATTGTTTGAAAGCCATGGCGAGCAGAAATCAAGAAATGGAGAAAAACGAGAGCAAAATCCTTATATTTGGGGGGACAGGATACATTGGAAGTTACCTGGCCAAGGCAAGCATCAAATTAGGCCACCCCACTTATGTCTTCTCAAGGCCTAACTCGGACAAGAGTGAAATGCTCAATGAGCTCAAATCCATGGGGGCTATCATAGTGAAGGTATCAACCGAATTTCTCTTCTCCAGATAAAGCTACCCCCTCCCTCTCCCTCCCCCGCCCTCTCTTTTCATGTTTTTTCTGTTCAGTGAATTTGACGTTGTGCGCTCGTCTTTGTTTCTGCGTGCGCGGGCGTGTGTGTTCCTTCTTTTCTTCATGTGTGCATGTGTAGGGAAGACTAGACGAGCATGACAAGCTTGTCTCGGTACTTAGAGAAGTTGAAGTGGTCATATCTGCACTTCCATTTCCTCACGTTTTAGACCAGCTCAAAATCATCGAGGCCATAGAGGTAGCCGGAAATATTAAGGTAAGTATGCGTATGAATCTTGCATAACAAGAAGGTCGGAAAAAGATTCAAGAATGTGAAACTACTGGAGAAAAAAGAAATAAATTACTTAACTATTCCCTCATTTTCGAAATACGTAGAGGTTTGTGCCCTCGGATTTTGGGGTGGAAGAGGACCGGGTAAGCGTGTTGCCCCCCTTCCAAGCATTCCTTGAGAAGAAGAAGAAAATCAGACGCGCCACAGAAGCAGCAAATATCCCTTACACTTTCGTTTCTACAAATTGCTGTGGAGCTTACTTTGTGAACTATTTGCTCCACCCTCATGAGCAGAAAGAAGACATAGCCGTTTATGGCAGTGGTGAAGCCAAGGGTAGATAAAAGACTTGGAAAATTACATGCACACCCCTGAGACTTGGCATAAATACGTTTAGACCCCTTGAGGTTTGCATCATCACAGAACCACACGTGCTGTCAAATTTTAGGGGGTCTAACTGTAAGACGCAAGTTCGCTCAGATGTGGCTCCCATAATTATGCAAACCTCAAGGGGTCTAACTGTAAATACAACAAACGTCAAAGGGTGTAGGTGTTTTATACATAAAAAAAGTAAATAAATAAATAAACCATTCGTACTTCACATTTTTAACTCTTGATGCTCATAATGCTTTTTATTGTGTTAGCTGTGCTCAATTATGAAGAAGATATCGGCATTTTTACTATCAAAGTGGCAACTGATCCAAGAGCGTGCAACCGTGCCGTGATATATAGGCCAGCAGCCAATTGTATATCACAGCTTGAGCTGATTTCTATGTGGGAGAAGAAAACAGGGAGAACTTTCAACAGGGTTCATGTCACAGAAGAAGAAATCGTGGCCCTTTCAGAAAGTAAGTATGCCTGCTAGACTTCTGTTGAGATTAATCCTACCATGATCAGGCTCATAGTAATTATGAAAGATGGAGGGTGGAGTCAGCAATTTGGATATTTCCCAGTTGGTGTCACTGTAATTAACTCTATATATTTTTTTATTTGATAAATTTTCAGCAACTGTCCACAACTTAACCTCCTTTTCCCCTTAAATTACTAAAGTTCTTCTAAAGGTAACTCGCATCCATTAGAAACAATCCCAGATCTACTCATAGTGAATCTATATTATGCGTGAGAGATAAATATGGAGAGTAGATAACGTGTACTGATAACTAATTTAGAGAGTGTAAACTGTGTTACTTGATTTATTCGCAGCTCTACCAGATCCTGAAAACATACGAGTCTCCATCCTTCACAGTGTCTTCGTAAAAGGTGTGACAACGAACTTTGATCTTTGGGAGGAAGTCGAGGCTTCAGCACTTTACCCGGACCAGAAGTGGACAACCATTGATGAGCTCCTTGATATTTTCCTCCACAATCCGCCAAAGCCGGCTTCTGTAGCATTTTCATAAATTCGGCCAAGAATTCATGGCTTTCTGCAAGGCCTATTTGTAAAACAATACTGCAATAGTAAGATCTTTATAATATTAAAGTAACATATTTACAGACCGATTACTTGCAAAATACCTATTCAGGACAATGAAGTTAAAATATTTAACTTCCCATTAAAGAGAAAATGAAAAACTTAGATTATTAACTTAAGAAAATGAGAAGCATGAAATAAGTTGCACAAAATAATTAGATCTCTCTCTTCCTTCTTTGAGCTAGATCCTACATGAGATGAGACTGTTCACATGAGGAAAACAGCAGTTGGCAAAGGTAAAACGTTCCTTGTTCATCTCAACCTTCCTCATAAGTTGCAAACGATGATCATAAGCATGAAGATCATGATCTCCACACTTAAAAACTAGTTCACTGCAATCTCTAGCACAATAAAGAGGAACCATACTTCTCGCGCAGCCCAAACTGATAATATATTGCCTTTCCCAAGGTTCACCACCTAAGCTCCTCAAGATCCACACATCAATTTGGTTATTGTCTGGACGAGACACAAAACCAAGTAACCCACCCATGTCGAAAATCCGGTCATGAATCCCACCCGTATGCGGAAGTTTTAAAACTCAAACTTTTCATCATCAAACGGCATCGACACCATATAATTGTTATGATCAACATATGGAATCCAGTGTAGAGCTCCTATAGCAGAAACTGGTTCGTAACCCAACCAACCAAAAAGTCCAAAACGGGGGCCATCCACAACTCTCCACGATTCGCTCCCATTCCTCATAATCTCGCAACCAATGTACTTCAACTCATCTCGAAACAAGTGCACCAATTTATATCCGCTCGAGTCATGGTTAAATGCGAATCCATACCATTCATGATGGGGGGAACATCTAGTTCCCAAAGTAAAGACAATCATGAAGGAGTTGGAAACTGATATTCTGTAAGTGTATTGCTTAATTTATAGTGATGATAATGGAAATATTATCGATGTGTTTACCGCTTTCGATTTTCCTTTTTATCCTTTTGTTCTGTATGTGCTTTCATTGAGGCGGTAATCAGTTGGGTTTTGGTTGTAAGTGTTTGGGATTTTCAAGAATGATAGAATTTTATTTTGAAGCCATGAATTGGCATTATCAATATACACCTGCAAATTGTGAGATCAAATTTCTGTTACTTAGTATTGGTGCATTTCTGTGATGATTACTGATGATTTTGGGTGCCGTATGTTTTTTGTGAGTGAAGTAGAACAGAAATGAGATTAGTACGTGGTGTGTGCTATGTGACAAACATACAAGTCCGTATACTTGTAGTTGCCATCTGAGGGTATCGGAGAACTGTTATTGTCTGAATTTGCTATTTCGATTTTGCTGTATTGAGTTTTGAATTTCAAATTTCTTGGAGGTGCCAACATTTCGGTGGACTCCTGTTTGAAATTATAGGGTGTTTGGTTTTGTTGTGTTTATTATTTTGTCGCTGCTTTCGCTGGGCCCTAGTTTTCATTATCTGGTTTCAATGACTTATTCTTCAGACGCGGAAATGCTGGGTTGTTCTTTTCCTTTAAAGCTGACTGTATGTGTTCTGGGCTTTTCTTCTCATGTAAAGGAATTCAGAAATCACTCGGAATTTAAAGGATAGACTTGAGAACCGATTGTCGCTGAATATGCAGTGCAACAGAGTTTTGGGAGAGAAATGGAACCCAAAGATTGAGAAAAATTGACTTGATTGTGTGATATAATGTTCTGATTTCACATGTTTCGACTTCGTGTTAGATGATTAGAAGTTAGGATGTTAGCATGTTTTTGGTTCACATGCTGCTTTCAAGACAAGCTGCATCTTGAGAAGTTCTATTCTATCCTCGGAAAGAGTACCCAGGTTCATGTGACATTATCATGTGTTGAACTTTCAGCTAGCATAAGGGAATGAAGCTTGAACTAAAATTCACTGGTCTTGAGTGTTTATTATTAATGACATGCAATCTGCTTCTTCCAAATTTTAGATGATATTGGAGATTCGTGGAACACGGGTTAAAGGGTAGGTCTATGTGTGTTGACGTGAAATATTTTGTATATTTAACATTTCACCCTAGTAAATGCCCATTCAAAGTCGAGCGAAATTATCCAAATACAAGCTGTGTGTTGTAATTGGAAAAGAGTGCAAGAATTACCATTGGTTCTCTAAGATTGCAACTTATCATCATTACTTTTTTCACGGTGATTAAGTTTCTCAAGGATAATCTGACTTTATTTCTTTTTCATGCTCTGTGAGGCAGACTAGTAGAACTGTGAGATGTTTGAAGTTACTGAAACCAAATAGAAAAAGAAGAAAGTAGAGAGCCTTGTGTGTAGACTGTAAAGAAATGAAAAGGCTTCAAAGTGAAAGGAATTACTCCAACTCTGAGGAGGATTTTTCGTGAAAGTAATACATACTGATCGATCACAATTGTTTTTCCTTTGAATTTGTACGATATGAGTCTCTTGTTACGATATCTCACTTTTTAGTCCCACAAGAAATGGGGTCTTCAAACTTAGTTCCTCTCTCTCTCTTGATCAAGTATAGCATTCTCAAAACAGATTATTGGAAGAACTGAAATGAATAATCATAAAATTTTTAAATTTACTCTTTAGTGAAGCAAAGGGGCGTAAACAAAGACTGAATAGTAATGAAATAGCCACTCCGACTTCTCTTTTGACTACCAGAAGAGAACCATACTTATATAACCAGTATAAGAGCAGGTTTCCGCGGCCTATAGCATAGAGGCGAGTGATGGGCACTATACCCATCATAGGAAAGCAGTTATGCAGAAAGGGGGGGGGGGGGGGGGGGGGGGGGGGGGTTGAACACACAAACGCTGACGCCATATTTTTGTGTACATCTTTCTTCTTCTTCTTTCCTTCATTTTTTTTTTCTTTAGATAAAAAAATCCATCATCATGGAGGAAGGTTATGTCCTATGTTTGAAAACAAGCTAAAATAATAAATTTTAAAATATGAGGTATTGTTTGTTTAATTTTTAATTTTTCAGAAAATGCCAACTCATGTCTGGACTAATTTCACATTCCACTGCTAGCATCATCGCCACATCAACATATATTGCAAGAAAATTAGAAAAGTCCCAATTTTTCGTGCCACGTCAGCTTCGCCCGTTGGGATAGTTCAAAATTGACTAAAATTAAAATTTTTGGAAGAGAAATGACTAAAACTGAAAATCACAAGCATAAAGGACAAAATTTTAAACATCTCAAAATTAGAGGACAATTTTTGTAACAATCCCTAAAAAAGTTAGTGGAATATATGTGTGTATGTGCACTGCCAATGTTTTTCTGTTCAAGTAACATATACATAGGTGATGACACGGAGCTATAATTTTTTGTTTTGTTGGACGAGACCGAATTTTTATAAAATATTATATGTATTTTTATAGAGGTATTTGTTTAGGGAGAAAATATTTAAAAATTTCAAATATATATATATATATATATATATATAAAATTTAGCTCAATTTAAACTTGGGGGATGGGAGGGAGGAGGGGGGACGGGGGGCTGACTGCACCGCCAGCTACCCCTTGGTTCCGCCGCTGTCGGTGATGTAGTTATGAATTACTTGCTGAAGACAATGAACTGAAAATAATAGCTTCACTCATCCACACACACGCAAGAAGAAATTAAAGAAGGAAAATGAATATTAACTTAAGAAAAATGGAAGCATGAAATAACTCGAACAAAAGTTGCACGTCTTTTATCATTCTGATCATCGGTCCATGCCTCCAATGGACTTTCTGACTGCCACTTCGTCGGAAAAGAGTTATTTTCAGTTCTTTAAACTATCTTATGTAATTCTTCATGGAATTGCCATTGGAACATCAATTTTTTTGTTTAATTTATTATCCTCTCCATTATATTCCATTCCCCTTAAGAGAGGATAATAAATTAAATTAAGGGTAAATTACATTGAATTATGTACTGTGAAGTTTGCCTGAAGTGCAAGTAAATCCCTTCATTTCCCGAAATCACTAAACCAGTTCTAAAGTTTGTCACTGTTTTACAAATATTTACCCTTCATCAGCTGCTATTTGGATTTTTGATGGAAACCGTTTAAATTTTATATGGGCTTTTTTTTTTCCGATTATGTGTGCAATTACACTTATTTCGTATTTGTATATATGATGAAAATTTAAGAACAATATTCATACTCGTATATATTGAGTATCAACCGAAGTAGGATGTATCTGTATTCAGATTGTATTTTTTTAATAATTTAAATCCAATTAATATTTAAATATCCGTTTCCGATTATCGATAGTTGAATATTTTTGTCCAATTATAGATATTCAAGTATCGATATTCAATTATGAATATTAGAGTAATCTTAGTCAATTATGAAAAAAGATGAATAATTAGCAGTAATTGGTTAAACACCCAAAATTATTATCAATACTTTAATGCATATTTTCTATGTTCATTTCTACTTAAAAATAGTTAGATAGAGATATTTTTTATATCTGTTAGAATCATTTCCATCTACTTTATTTAAAATAATTTGTATTATTATAATTCATACAAACCATAAATTGTTTTTTCATTTTTATAATTTACAATATTTAGTCCATATGATTATTTAAAATACAATTTCTTAAAAGCTACTTGAAGCAGAACATGAATTTTATACAAGAAATGTCAATATATACCTCAATTAATTTCCAAAATAAAATTATTTCATTCAATCTCACAAAATATTTTTGTATACATATATAACACTGTGTGTGAATTATTTATGGAATATGATTTAATGGATTTAACTAAATTACGAGAAATCAAATGTATTAATGTATATATGTATTTGAAAGGGATATTAAACATATTAGATATTGGGAGAACTACACTCACCTCTTCCGAGTTTAGATGAAATTACAAATAACCCCATATTTCGAAAATTACCAATAACCCTTGAATTTTGTATTCTTATTTTTAAATCAGACAGAAATATTGTAATGTCTTTTCTGCTCCTAGATATTTTTAAGGAAAAATTGCCATAACCTCATTTCAATTTGGGCGAAGTTACAAAACCCCCCTCTTATTTAAAAAATAACCAATCCTTCTCGAAGCTGCTGAGGTGGTCGAGCCACACACCAATATTTTCGTCACCCCAAGCCCGTGCACCCCTTAGTAAATTTTATTAGCATTCCAATATCCATTTGGATTTAATTAAACAAACTATAAAAAACCCTAATCCGACATTCCCACTCTTCCACCCAATTCTTCCACCATTATCTGCCTCATTCCAAAATGAAATTCACAAATGCATCGCTCATTAGGAGTGGCTCAAGACCCACCAAACTCGTCGGATTTGGACTCTAATGTGTCTGTATATATATATGTGTGGGTCTTTTCAAAAATATTACAAATACACCCTTATATAATTCAAAAACTTACAATAAACATCAAGTTCAAAACCTTACAATCAATATGGGTATTTTGATCCTCAAAAAATAGTGAAAATTTTAATTGAGGGCATTTTCAAAGGGCTCTACTTTGTCTACTTCTATTGCTCGAGATGAAAATGAAAGTGACTATGGCGACGGTGACGATGATAATGATGAGGAGAATGATGGAGACGATGATGTTCCTATATTTGACTTTTAAACACTTTTATATATGTATTGTTGTATGAATTATTTTGTATGAATTCATGTATTAAATAAATAGAATAATATTAATTATTAATTATATATATGCTCAATGGATTATTAGTATTACATTGATATACAATTTGTTAGTATTTAGGTTTGTTGGTATTTTGAATTTTGAAAACAAATGTAGGTTTTGGGGTGTATTAAAACCAATTAAATAATGAAAAAATCTGTACAGTTAGCGACAGATTTTTCCATCGCTATTTTTATTATTTTAAAAAATAAAAAATATGGCCACGGATAAACTAATAAAATTCTTAAATTTTTTTATTGCTGGCCATGGATTTATCCGTGAAAAAATTAAAAATATGGCCATAGACAAACTAATAAAATTTTAAAATTTTAAATTTTTTTTATTAAATCCGTGGCCATATTTTTATTTATTTTAAAAAATCTAGAATATGGCCACGGATTTATCCGTGGCCAAACTAATAAAATTTTTATTTTTTTTCTCTTTTAAATCCATGGTCATATTTTTACTTATTTTAAAAAATCAAAAATAAATCCGTGGTCAAACTAAAAAAATTTTTAAATTTTTTTATTAAGTCCGTTGCCATATTTTTTTATTATTTTAAAATATTATCTAGATTTATTATTTATTTAATAATATAAATCCGTAGCCACAAAAAAAAAATTCAAAAATTAAAACAGGTTGATCCGTGGCCAAAAATAAAAAAAAATCCGTGGCTAGAAATCCGTGACCAATCTTAGCAACGCAAAATTTGGCCATATCCGTAGCCTTTTATTTTTTGGCCACGGATTTTGACCAAATCTTTATTTTCTAGTAGTGTTTGATAATTTACTAAATTTTTTTTAACAGAAAATATCTAAAACCCTAATTGTACATAGGGGGCCTAAGGGCGGGTTGTTTTTCATAAACATTAATATATGACAAGAAGTATTGATAATTTTAGAAATAAAAAAAAATTACTTGTAATTTTACCTCAACTCAAGAGAGATAAACGTAATTTCCCCTATAAAATATTTTACCTAAAATGGTCCGTGAAATTATGAATGTGACAGGCAAAAGTGTTATGACAAATCATGTATCTCGTAGGATTTTGCCATAGGATGACAATGCTATAGGTACACCGCACTTTGAAAATTGTTGAGTGCGAATGTGGGTCATAGCCCAAGAAAAAGTTATGAGACAATAATTAAGGCCCAATTTACCTGATTACCTGTTGTACGTCCATTTTAAAGTAAAGCATAGTGGCTCAAATGTTGGTGTCGAAGCATGTTCTCATTTAATTAACCAAATTTTATAAAAACAATATTTTACCACCAAAGCAAAACACATACGAGGCATACGTACAAATGTTTGTGCCCTTTCAAAGAATAATTATTTCATATTTTGTGAAAGTATATATATATATATATATATAGAGAGAGAGAGAGAGATTCACTTATGTTTGCATATTAATTAATGAAGCAAGCGACGTAATCACCTTTTGTATCACAACTTATCAAGAGAGAGAGAGAGAGAGACAGAAATTCAATTGTGTCCGCATATTAATCAATCAAGCAAGATCGTAATCACCTTTTATATCACAACTTATCAAGGGAGATAGAGATTTTATATCACATCTTACCAAGGGGTAGAGAGAGAGAGAGATTCAATTGTGTTCACATATTCATCAATCAAACGAGTTGGTAATCACCAATTTTTGTCAAATTTTTATGAGAGAGGGATTCAATTATGTCCACATATAAATCAATCAAACGAGTTGGTAATCACCAATTTTTGTCAAATTTTTATGAGAGGGGGATTCAATTATGTCCACATATAAATCAATCAAATGAGTTGGTAATCACCAATTTTCGTCAAATTTTTATCGAAAAATGCCACATGTCATGCATCCCAATTATACTAACAACCACACGACCACGTGGTGTTTCCATTAAGTGATTTGATGGAAATTAACTTGCAGGATACAATGTGAAAAAACTTTTACTGGGAAATGTAATGTGAGAAAATCATAATTGTTAAAATATAATTTAAAAAATAAAATACATTATGACATAAAATTTGCGAATTTCCCTATCTATTCATATTGTCAGGTCGAATTTTGACCCCTCATCAGTCAGTGCTACAGGCTGCCCTTTTTGAGTCCCCATCCGCCTTTGGCATAGTGCTGACCGCTTTATTTATCAGAAATATATCATAACAAACACGATCCAAATAAATAAAAAAAAAGGGGGGAAGAGAGAGAGAGATGATCACGAGTAAATCGTTGAGACTTAAGCCCCCTTGTTTAGTCGAAATCAAGAAAGGACTGAAATAGACACTGGACAAAAACGATAAAAGTCCTTGTACATGGGAAGTTGCATGGTGAAGGCCAATCTTTTACTTGGGTCATCCCACTTAATGAGCTCCAA
Source organism: Petrea volubilis (assembly GCA_026212405.1). Classification (NCBI taxonomy): domain Eukaryota; kingdom Viridiplantae; phylum Streptophyta; class Magnoliopsida; order Lamiales; family Verbenaceae; genus Petrea; species Petrea volubilis. The sequence goes on along the minus strand of CM047874.1, from coordinate 6,216,269 downwards.
GGGGGCCATGGCTCATGGGTCATTATATTAAAAGTATCAACATAATGTACATGTGACATGTCCTTCAGCTCAGGCCATTTGCGCTAGTAGTACCTCTTCATCTCCAATTGTTAATCGTTTAAAGTTATTTCACACAAAGTATAGAAGGATTTAATAGCATACTCTACTTGGCAAATTTATCCTATTAATGTCTGAAATATGTTTTCAAAAAAAAAAAAGGCAGAATAATTAGGAAGCTATAAGAATAATACTTATTCTGAGGGTAATTTGAATAAATATGCATTGAATGACAGATTTCACCTAAAACTTTAAGTTGTTAGAGAGGAAGACCATAAAATATTTATTATTTTCAACATGCCCCTATACATACAAGCGGATTTCTTATTTAGTCTAGTGCTGATTGTATATTTAATGTCCACCTTATCTAAAAATTTAAACCGTTAGAGAGAAGAGTCATCAAATATTTATTATTCCGAACATGATTATGACTCAAACTGGTCCCACAATGGCGCTCAACAAAGTTGTTATACGATGTCCCTTCGTAGCCTCTATTTGTCAAGAATTGGACCGATAAAACCAAAAAAAAAAAAAAAAAAGAAATAGGAAAAGTAACAAGTCCAGGGTTCACACGCTATGAATTTGATACAATTGTTTGAAAGCCATGGCGAGCAGAAATCAAGAAATGGTGAAAAATGAGAGCAAAATCCTTATATTTGGGGGGACAGGATACATTGGAAGTTACCTGGTTAAGGCAAGCATCAAATTAGGCCACCCCACTTATGTCTTCTCAAGGCCTAACTCGGACAAGAGTGAAACTCTCAGTGAGCTAAAATCCACGGGGGCTATCATAGTGAAGGTATTAACTGAATTTCTCTTCTCCAGATAAAGCTAACCCCTCCCTATCCCTCCCCCCGCTCTCTCTTTTCATGTTTTTTCTGATCAGTGAATTTAACGCTGTGTGCTAGTCTTTGTGCATGCGTGTGTGTGTGTTCCTTCTTTTCTACATGTGTGCATGTGTAGGGAAGACTAGATGAGCATGACAAGCTCGTCTCGGTACTTAGAGAAGTAGAAGTGGTGATATCTGCACTGCCACTTCCTCGAGTTTTTGACCAGCTCAAAATTATCGAGGCCATAGAGGTAGCCGGAAATATTAAGGTAAGCATGCGTATGAATCTTGCATAACAAGAAGGGCGGAAAAAGATTCAAGAATGTGAAAATACTGGAGAAAAAAAGAAATAATTTAATTAACTATTCCCTTATTTTTGAAATACGTAGAGGTTTGTACCCTCGGATTTTGGGGTGGACGAGGACCGGGTAAACGTGTTGCCCCCCTTCCAAGCATTACTCAAGAAGAAGAAGAAAATCAGACGCGCCACAGAAGCAGCAAATATCCCTTACACTTTTGTTTCTACAAATTGCTGTGGAGCTTACTTTGTGAACTATTTGCTCCACCCTCATGAGCAGAAAGAAGACATAACTGTTTATGGCAGCGGTGAAGCCAAGGGTAGATAAAAGACTCGGATAATTACATGCACACCACTGAGACTTGGCATAAATACGTTTAGACCCCTTGAGGTTTGCATCATCACAGAAACCACACTGGCTGTCAAATTTTAGGGGGTCTAACTGTAAGGCGCAAGTTCCCTCAGATGTGGCTCCCATAATTATGCAAACCTCAGGGGGTCTAACTGTAAATACACCAAACCTCAAACGGTGTAGGCGTTTTATCCATAAACCAAGAAATAAATAAATAAATCAACCATTCGTACTTCACATTTTCAAATCTTGATGCTCATTATGCTTTTTATTGTGTTAGCTGTGCTCAATTATGAAGAAGATATCGGCATTTTTACTATCAAAGTGGCAACTGATCCAAGAGTGTGCAACCGTGCCGTGATATATAGGCCAGCAGCCAATTGTATATCACAGCTTGAGCTGATTTCTATGTGGGAGAAGAAAACAGGGAGAACTTTTAACAGGGTTCATGTCGCAGAAGAAGAAATCCTGGCCCTTTCAGAAAGTAAGTATGCCTGCTAGACTTCTGTTGAGATTAATCCTACCATGATCAGGTTCATAGTAATTATGAAAGATGGAGGGTGGAGTCAGCAATTTAGATATGTCCGAGTTGGTGTCAGTGTAATTAACTCAATATATTTTTTTGTTAGATAAATTTTCAGCAACTGTTAACAACTTAACCTCCTTGTCCCCCCAAATTACTAAAGTTCTTCAAAAGGTAACTCGCATCCAGTAGAAACAATCCCAGATCTACTCATAGTGAATCTATATTATGCGTGAGAGATACAAATGGAGAGTAGATAACGTGAACTGATAACTATTTAGAGAGTGTAAACTGTGTTGATTTATTTGCAGCTCTACCAGATCCTGAAAAGATACCAGTCTCCATCCTTTACAGTGTCTTCATAAAAGGTGCGACAACGAACTTTGATCTTTGTGAGGAAGTCGAGGCTTCAGCACTTTACCCGGACCAGAAATGGACAACCGTTGATGAGCTCCTTGATATTTTCCTCCACAATCCGCCAAAGCCAATTTCTGTATCATTTGCGTAAATTCTCTATAACTTTGACCAAGAATTCATGGCTTTCTGCAAGGCCATATTTATAAAACAACACTGCAATAGTAAGATCTTTATAATATTAAAGTAACGTATATACAGAACGATATACTTACAAAATACCTATTCAGGACGATGAACTTAAAATATTTAACTTCCCATGAAAGAGAAAATCAAAAACTTAGATTATTAACTTAAGAAAATGAGAAGCATGAAATAAGTTGCACAAAATAATTATATCTCTCTTCCTTTGAGCTAGATCCTCCATGAGATGAGACTGTTCACATGAGGAAAACAGCAGTTGGCAAAGGTAAAATGTTCTTTGTTCATCTCAACCTTCCTCATAAGTTGCAAACGATGATCATAAGCATGAAGATCATGATCTCCACACTTAAAAACTAGTTCACTGCAATCTCTAGCACAATAAAGAGGAACCATAGTCGGGCAGCCCAAACCGATAATATATTGCCTTTCCCAAGCTTCACCACCTAAGCTCCTCAAGATCCACACATCAATTTGGTTATTGCCTGGACGAGACACAAAACCAAGAAATCCACCCATGTCAAAAATCCGGTCATGAATCCCACCTGTATGCGGAAGTTTTATCTTCTCAAACTTTTCATCATCAAACAGCATTGACACCATATAATCGTTATGACCAACATTTGGAATCCAGTGTAGAGCTCCTATAGCAGAGACTGGTTCGTAACCCAACCAACCAAAAAGTCCAAAACAGGGCCCATCCACAACTCTCCACGATTCGCTCCCAATGTTCATAATCTCGCAACCAATGTACTTCAACTCATCTTGAAACAAGTGCACCAATTTATATCCGCTTGAGTCATGGTTAAATGCTAATCCATATGATTCATGATGGGGGGAACACCTAGTTCCCAAAGGGATTGTCTTTAGCTCCCTCGTCACCGGATTCAGGATAACTAATCCTCCCCTCTTCATACAGTTATCAAGAACAATCAAACCGTTGCACGTTGCTCTAATTTTGCCCCTACAAGTTGTGTGGTAATCTTTTATCGTGCTCTTGCCATCTTTAATTTCCATAAACTTAATGCAAAACAATGAAGGCCGATCAAAAAGAGGCCAATGATGCCCAGTCATAGACTGCAGTTCAGAGACTTTGGATTCAACTGAAAAGTTGATTTTTGTGGCAGGGAGGCTGTTTGTAACCCGAGTTGAAAATATCAATCCAATATCGGAACGCTGCAGATGGGCATCAATGAAAGCAGGACTATAAACAATCCCATACCACAATTTACACACGAACCTTGTAGCATTGAGGGACTCAAGTGGAAGGCGAAGAATGATGTTGGAAATGCAGTCTTTAGGGAGATAAGGTACATCACCAAGAATATGTTGTGGCTCCTTGTCCCGGTTTTGCTTCTTTTGTTTTTCTTCAAGCTCCTTTTTCAACTGTATTCTTTGTTCTACCAGCCTTAGCAAGCTAGTGGTTTTGCCCACCACTGATTTTGTATCCATGGTACCTGTTTTTGACAAAAAAAAAAAAAAAAAACTCAGATTATTTTGTGTGAGATGGTGTTAAAAACAGCAATGAACAACAAAATACATGTCATATGCAACCCCTTTTGATGGCATTGACAAGGCTTTGCTAAACCATTAAGTTACCGTCAACAAACACCTTAATAAACCACATAAAAGGGGTAGCATCAAGATAATATATTTTCTCTTTTTGCATTATGAGATCTTGACGACTATGAGAAAATACTTTTAAAGACCAAGCAACAGAGCTCAAAAGTTGACCAAAGTTTGACCAAAGTTTGCAATAGCTGCCTTGTCCCGAGGGTTTCTCTGTTTTTGGCAATAAACTCTAATTGTTGAACTGTTGACGCTCACCCAATTCACGAGAAAGTAAATTTCGAGAAAACAATCAAACAAGCTTCACCGATTTTACGCTGATACCATTCTTTTATTGTTTATCTTTAAACATATATTCAAGCATAGGATCACCATAATCCCATAAATAATTGAAGTTTTAATTTTATTTTCTTTCTCGCTTTTCGAATACCGAAAAGACGAACAGTTAAAAACCCCATCAAGATCCCATAAAGCGGCACAAAAAAACGATTGAACTTCCTATCGAAGAGCAATAAACAGCATATAACCATACCCTCATCGTGCTCAAGAAATCATGAAATAACTGAAGCAATGACACTCAAGAGTGAGAGAGAACCCAGAAACATTCAGCTAGTACCGGTAAAAATTTCACCTTTCTTCGACAAATTTGATCTCACAGGGGGTCTCTATACAGGATATCTGCTACTAAATATCGGCGTAAAGGTAGATGATCATGATCGCTACCTCACAGGCTTCGCAATTCTCGAAGAGCACAGTATATAATTCTAGTTTTTGCAGCCAAAAGCTCTTCTTTGCTTGGATCAATCGGCACAGCTTTCCTCTTTGGCTTGACTTGTGAGACCCCACAAAACACAAGTCAATTTTCTGGTTTTCTATTCTTTTCCTCCAATTTCATTTATTTTGATTATGGTCCTTTATTTTTATTTATAGTTTTTATTTATTATTTCGGCCTGCACTTGGTTTGGACTATCCTAGGTCGTCCATGAAGAGTTTTTAAATTTTTAAATGACAATCAATTTTGATTTTGGAAGAATCGTTTTTTGATTAACTTTGGTTGCTTTTTTTTACTTTTTCTTTTTAATGTAAAAAATTATCAATAATAACCAATAGAATATAAAAAAAAAACAATATATAACAAACTCACATACATAGATAATTAATTCAAATATATTCGGTGGAATTCAAACCCAAGATCAAATACTCAATATTGATTATTTCAATGATTGCATTTTCAAGAATGATATATATACATATATATAGTTAGTAAATTTATTCGAAAAAAATATAATTAGTACACAAGACTAAATAACGAGCCCAAATATTCATTAAACGCATTTTCTTTTTAGAAGAAGTGGTAAGAGTATATTTAAAATTAAGTGTAATTTATTACATTATTTATAAATAAATCAAACACAAAAAAAATAAAAAATAAAAATACTATGCATTATATTGATATAGACGTTAATCCTTACACTTTCAAAAACAGTTTTGTTTAGATGTGTAAGTGACTATTGCCACCTTATAAAGTTGCCAATAAATATCTCTGATTTTGTAAACAATTACTTTTCCAATAGTGCAGGAATATCTTGAATCACGCTCAAGCAAAGACGATGGGGTCTTAGCTAGATAATGAGCAACTTGATTGCCTGAACAGCCAACAGCCGAAAGCTTAATGTTTTGACCCCTAATATCCTCCAACATATTACCAATCTTGGACTTGCCCTTGGATGTTAGCGTCTCCTCCTCCTCCTCTCTCTCTCTCTCTCTCTCTCTCTCTCTCTCACCAAAGACATTAAAACAGATATTACACCTTATTCACGCTTTATATAATATTATAAATCAAATAATTTAGAAACAGTAAGTTCATCATCAAGTCTTCGGTGTGAAATTTAGTGCCCGAAGAATAGCTTCATTACATACATGTTCATGTTAAAACCAAACAAACTACAAGCAAAATAAGGTGTCAAACAGAGCAAACAAATTTTAAAAACAGCAACAGCTAATCAGAATCTTTATTACCCAAAGGAACAATAAGTAACAGTTACTCTCCAAACTCGGAAGGTTATAGCGCATAAGAAGTTGTAATCTTTCAGCTCTTTCGAGACCAAGCATTCCCAAAACTTGACTGTTCATATCTAGACCTAACACAGTTAATAATTTTGATTACAGGTTTCAGAACCCCTCCCATGATACGAGAGTGTTCCGATGAGGAATGTAGAGCCAATCTGCCCATTCAAACCACTCCTCATCGTCATAGCTTGAATGGATCCGTCTCATTTCATCCTTGTCAAAGTTGTAGACATAGAAGTTATAGAATGGACTTTCAAGCACGATTTCTTTCCCATTTCTTGAACTACAAATGGGAATGGGATTCTTAACATTGAAACTTACAAGGTTCGTGCTATAACGCTTTTCCCAGTTTACTCCTGGTCTGCCAGACTGCCACCATCCATCAAGATCCACACTCGGAGTTGATCAGCTTCTGTTTGAGCTACAAATCCAAGACTTCCACCAATCTTGACTAGTCGATCCTTCATACCACTAATAGCAGGCAGTTCTTTGGTAACGAACTTCTCATCCTGCACATTCAGGCAGACAAAGCGATCACAACTATACTCCCTAGGCAACCAGTACAAGGATCCACCAATGGATACCAAAATTTGTTCGATAAACGTTAGTAACTCAGAAGGAAGTCCCTCTATTCTAGTCCATTTTCTTGTACAAATGCTCATGGTCTCACAGCCAGTGTGCCCTTGTTTCTCGTGAAACAAGTGTACAACTGTGCAAGTGTTTGCCTCACTACAGAACGCAATACCATATGACTCCTCAATAGGATCATGAACCGTGCCTAATGGGAGGACCGTGTGCTTTCTTGTCAAAGGGTTCATGAGTATCAAACTCTTGTTCTTCCTAACCATAGTTGCTAGAATTAAACCATCACAGCTTGCCTGAATATCAACCAACTCAACCATGCTCGACTCAGTGAATTCATTGTTCTCATCATCCAAATGGAAGTAAGACTTAAACTTGTGTTGAGATTCTTGGGGCAAACGGGGGTTCAGGAAAGCATAAAAATGAGGTTCCAGAAGGGTCATGTTTTGACATATTAGAACTGTCTGAGATTGCTGTGCATGAAATCTTATGAAAACAGAGCTGTTGATCAACCTGAACCATTTCTTGCACACAACTTGCACCCTGAGAAGGGTATTAGCGGGGACTAAAATGAAAATATTTAAGAGCAAATCATCTGGAATATTTCTCACCTCCGTTTCTGAATCTTGTGATGATGTTTCTGCTTGAACATTAACCGACAGCAGGCGGGCAAATTGCTTTCGTAGAAATTCGGCTAGCAATTGCCGTCGCCTTTTGTCACCGGCGTTGCTCTGTGTTATTGCTCTTTTCTCTATAAGATTAGCCTTTGATTTTCCAGAGGGTTTTCGAGGCCTTGCATCCTGGCGTTGGCATCCATGGTATGTGTGCATGTCTTTTGTTTGCGCGCGCGCGCGTGTGCCTCTTGCGACATAACATTCATTGTGGGTTATTATTTATATTTGGGATATAACATTGCCTGAAGTTGGTGCTTGACGAAAAAGCCTAAGCTCTCTTTTTCTCTAGTTAAAATTGAAGAGATTTGATTATTGACAATTTGATTGTAAATTTTACTTTTAAATATCTAATTAAACTATCAATAACTAAATCACTCAAACTAAATGACCCACATATTGTGATGTTTTTTTTTAAGGAGATCAAATATCAATTCCTAGAAAGTGATTACAAAGACTTAATGATAGGGCATCACCTTATCTTCTCCGGTGGCTGCCATGCCAGTTGTATGGAAATTGTTGGGCCACTAAAATAAAGAGAAGTCAGTGGATGGAACCAAAGAACTGACAATGATTACCATAAATTTTTATCCAAGAAAATTGAAATGTATACCCATTGCATACAAAGTAGGGATAATTACAAAAATCTCCTTGAAATCAGGCCTAAATACGAAAAGTTTCCCTCAGGTTTACATAATTATATCTACATCCCCTATGATGTCATACTTTTGTAAAAAAGACCTATTTGCTCATAGTTTAAAAAATTCAAAAAAAAAATTGAAATACGCAATGACCTAAATACCCTCAATGATTTTTATAATATTTCCTCCTTTAACTTTGTTTTAAATCTATGTATGTGTGTATCTATATCCATTAAATTATTTGAATTAAATATATAAGAATGTTTTACATACTTTTAATCATAAAAATTTATCTCTCTATATATATATATATATATATCACAACAAAAGGATGAAAAATCGAAAAAGAAAAGAAGACAATGTCTTCTTCGTCTCTCCATAGCCGCCCCTATCCCCAAGCACCCACCAAAAAGGAAAGAAGCTTATTTTGTAACTTTTAAAAATAGAGAAACTAATTTATAATAACATTATATTTCAAAGGGTGTACACATAATTTATCCATAAATATTGGCTGCTTAAATAAATACATTATCAAGAATGACATATCTTAATATAAATAATAAATGGAAAAAAAAAATGAGCTCACTCACTTGTTAAAATACTGAAAACATGTCATTTTTGTCAAGTTTTAGGTCATATTTGCACTTGTTTTGATTAAATTTGAATTTTAAATTGTTTAGAATTTCACCAGATTAATTTCTTACTTGTTGTAGGTGGAATTGATGAAAAATACCTCAAAAAGGGCCTACAGATAGTAAAAGTTACAGAGGAAAGTCGTACAAGAAAGTTGGAAGATTAAACAAGAAAAATAGTCATTTTTGATGCGTAAGACTTGATCACGCCTTATGGTTAGAATTTCCTGCGCGGGAATAAAAGGCAATTGCTAGTTATAGCAAGAGTTCTACTTGAAAGTAAACTCCCTTCTTGCCTACGACATCTCGGGTTTTCCAAAAAAATTTCCTAGCCCTATTAGGAATTAGATCGTGGGTTAGAATACTATATATACATGTTCTAAAATCTTGTCTCAACACTTTTGGATTCTAGTTATTAGTTTTACATAGAAAATTTTAACTTTTTTATTTTTTATTTATTCATGATCATACGTGGCTAAACTACTTTCACTTTTTTCAATCAATAAGTAATTCAAGCCAACGTTTTATTAAAGGATTGCTATGAGATCCGATTGATTTGCTTGTCTTTTACTTTAATACAATATTTGTGTATTTTTCTGTACTCTTTCGAAAAAAACTCCATCCTTTAATGTTGTTTGTTAGTTGTGCACTTATGGCCCATTGTTCAATTAATTAAATTTTATAATTTTAGTTTGTAAAATTAAATCCGTAATTGATGATTGAATCAACACAACTGGAAAGTAGTATAATTTGATTGGATCAAAACTTTTGAATTATACTACAGAAAATACACAATCTAACTTTTGAAGAACCATGTTTGTAGGTTTGTTGGTTAGGATTGGGTATTCTAATTTTTAATGCTGTTAATGAGTTAAATTATATTATTTGACTAGGGTTATTCATTAATTAGGGATTACTCATTGCGTTTGTATGTTTAATCTATTATTAAGTAAAGATTAAGTTAAATGAGTTCTCTAAAGGTTGTCACCAATCTATTGAATGAATTAAACTATCTTTGAATCGATGATCAATCCATGCAAACGTTGAGCGAATATTACCATTGACTGAGTTTTTATTCATATAAATTTATTTTATATTATTCCTTTACTTTTATTTATTTTGTTAACTTTTATTCAAAACCCCATTTTTAGTTTCTTTTTAACACTTGGTTATTTTAGGAATTAGTCATTAAATCATTCCTTGTGGGATCGACTCTACTCACACTATTTACAAATTAATCTTGTATTTAGAAGAGCAGGAGTTATTTTTGGTGGGTTCAACGCCCATTAAATACTTTTTCTTAAGGTGATGGAGTATATTTTAAATTAATTACATTAATATTTAAATTAAATATTAATTATTATATAATTTATAAACAAATTATAAGAAAATTTATTGGGATGAAAATCTAACTTTTAGAACTTCTTAATGTATTTGCATGAAAATTGACAAATTGAACAGAATAATTTTGTTTGTTGTGGCTTGATTGTACAAGATCTTATGAATTAGATTCTATGAATCAAGCTGATCATACATTAGTGTAAATTGGGAAGATTTTTTTTTTCCTTTTAAAAACAGAAAGAAAAAGAAAAAGCTAGGACGATCCTTGGCTTCACCAAAAAAAGAACAACAAAAAAAGAGGGATGTTTTGTGTAGTTTTTATGAGATGAAATTTATTTTGTTCTCATAATATAGTATAGTATAATTGGTAGGTAGTCAAGAAGGGCAGACAATTTGAACACAACAGCAATAGCTTATTTGAATCTTTACTTTTTTGTTTTTTTTTGGCCAAATTGTTTGAATCTTTACTGATCTCTTATCACAATGACTAAAAACCAAGAAAACAAGACATAAAACTGAAGCTCCCAAAAACCAGACTCCCCCGAAACTCGCAAATATGGGCTCTCCAGACACATAGATATGATCATGATATTCGAAAGTTTATAGGTTTTGGAACGTCCTAAGAAAACCGCAGGACCGTTGAAGCATAGTCTTCAGAGTCCCTATTATCCCCCTCTCTCTTGGTCAGGTGGGGATAAGTGAAAGGTTGAGCCCGAGAATTGGTGGCTTAGACTGAAAAAATGGGATAATCCTGAGCACCTTATTCTGGTTGCAACACAACATAAAACTTCACAGCAATCCCTCCCATGGTGCAAGCGTGTTCGAATGAGTAAAGTAGAGCCTATCTTCCAATTCAAACCATACTTCATCATCATCATCGTCGTCGTCATCGTCTCTTACATGGAGCATCCTCATTTCATCCTTGTCAAAATTGTAGACATACAAGTGATGGAATGGACTTTGAAACACCACTTCTTTCCCATTTCTCGAGCTAGAAATGGGAACAAGATTCCTAACATCACCACTCGTATCGATGGTATATCGTTTTTCCCAATTCCCCCGTAATCCATCATCATTGATCAATAAAATCCACACCTGGAGTAGATTATCTTCTGCTAAAGCTACAAATCCAAGACTCCCCTGTATTTCAACCAGTCCGTTGTTCAAACCGCGAATAACAGGCAGTTTCTTGATTACAAACTTCTCATCACGCACATTAAGGGAGACAGAGTAATTGCAACAATACTTCCTAACCAAGAAGTGCACTGATCCACCGGTAGATACTAAAGTTAGTCCAACATACCATAAAAATTCACGAGGAGGTCCCTCTATTCTAGTCCATTTTCTTGCGCAAATGCTCAAGATCTCACAGCCAACTTCCTCTCGTTCGTCGACAAATAAGTGTACAACTTCGTACGTTTTTACCTCAACGCAAAATGTGATACCGTAAGATTCCTCACAAGAATTAGAAATAATTGTGCCTAATGGAAGCGCGATATGTTTTCTGGTCAAAGGATTCATGAAAATCAAGCTATTGTTCTTTTCCAAAGTGGCTAGAACGAGGCCATTATAACTAGCTTGGATATCAACCAAGTTGGCCACACTAGATTCGACAAAATCAAGGTTCCCATTGTCCAAATCCAAGAAATGTAAGTAAGGCTTGACTTGCTTGTCTCCAAAATACTGTAGGGCCAAAGGGGTTCCAAGAGAGTTAACTTTCGAGAGACTAGAACTGTTTGAGATTGCTGAGCATGGAATCTGATGAAAACAGAGCTGTTTATCAGACCGAACCATTTCTTGCACACAAACTGCAGCCTAACAAGCGATTCATCGGGCAGTAAAATGAAAATCTTGAAGAGCAAATCATCTGGAATATTTCTCACCTCCGTTTCCGCATCTTGTGATGATGTTCCTGCTTGAGAATTAATTGTCAGCCGTCCTCTGAATTTCTTCTGAAGAAATTCGGCTAGCAGGCGCCGCCGCCTTTTCTCTCTGGCATTGCTCTGCTTTATTATTGCCTTCACTTTTTTGGAGACTTGTAGAGGCCTTGCATCCATGATCTATGTGTGCACCTACTGCTATGATAAAATTGGTGTGGTTTTCTATTTATATATCTGACGACACTGGTGTGGCTATATATAAGTTAAGGGTGTACGGGCACCTCCTAATTTTAAAATCACCTGTCAAATTTGAGTAATTATCTCAATTATCTTTTAATGCATTCTCCCCCGTCCTTTAATGCACCCTTGGTCTTTTTCCAAGTTAATTATTTGTGTCATTGATAATTTTGTAGTTGGTTAGGTGCATCCCTGACTCCGACCGCCTATGTCTAGGATATAGCATAACATTGTTTCTGGTTGGTATTTGGCGATAAGGCCTAAGCTCGGTTGGCCAATTTCCCCCTATTCTGTCCTTACATATGGTGAAGTTTTTACGGAGATCTAACATTAATTCCAAGAAAGTGATTACAAACACTTTATGATGAATGAGCGTCATTCTTATCTTCTCCAAAGGCTGATGGGACCAAAGAAGTGACGATGATAACCATAAATTTTTATCCAAGTAATTGAACTGTCTGCCCAGGGCATAGCCGCATAAATAATGAAATTGTACTCAACAAACGTATAGCATCAGTCGAACAATTAGTGCATTGTATCAGCAGCATCTACAAAATCATTTATGGAATACTTTTGTAATTATTTGTAGGGGCAAATTACGTTTACACATCTTGAGGTATGGTGTAATTTATAAATTAGTTCTTTTTTTTTAAAAAAAATTACAAATATCCCCTTAAGGTTTACAACTTTCTTGTAAATATTAATAGAGATGTCCAAAATATAACTTTCATTTAGACATAGTAGTCTACCCCACCAACAAGAAATGTGCCTCGTCGAGTTTGAAAAAATTTCTCAATTAATTTTGATATTTCACCAACCATTATACCCCTATAACCATTATCGGGGCATCATTATTTATAATCCAATACCATCACTACTTTTATTTTGATTGCTTTTATATATAACTTCTATATGTTGGACTTGTAAAGATCATGCGAATCCAATCTCAAAACTCATTTGAAAATAACAAAAAGATGAATTTTGTTAACCTAATATATATATCAGGGAAATATTTGTAATTTTTAAAACTATATGAACTAATTTGTAATTATATTATATCTCAAGGGATTTAAACTTAATTTGTTCTTATTTATACTATTATAAAAAGAAAGTCATTTTTGTCTTACAAATGACAATTTTTTTTTTGTAATTTTACAAAATTTTCCCTTCAATTCTATGTGAAATAAATAGAGACATATAAAATTGTGGCTAATATTATAAATTCCCATGAAATCAATTCAATTCGAATATCAAACTTTGAATTGCCAACTTTACCATTTTAATTAGTAAACATATGCAACAAAGAAGCAAAAAGAGAGGACAATATTGTAGTATCACAATCCAATTTGAAAACTCATTTTCTCAAACCACAAACCACTTTCTCGATCATTTTTAATTTTGGAAGTTGAAACCTATTTTTAATAAAAAGTTCATTTAAATCAATAATTAATGTTTTTAGCTCTCTCTCTCTCTCTCTCTCTCTCTCACACACACACACACACATACACACACACTCACAAATAATTTCTCTAATTACAATGATCCGACTTTTTTTCTTTTTCTTATGTTTATTTCTTTATCACGTAATTTTATTTTTAGCTTATTATTATTTAATAAATTATGTCAAATAGTTCTTTAAAAAGTGCTCTTATAAAAGAAATTTAGTAATATATTTATATTTTGATCCTAAAATAATTTAAGCACTAAATTAAGGTATATATATTTTATATCTTGCACAGGCATAGAGTGTACGACACTACTAGTTTGTAATAAGAAGAATCTCAATTACCTGTCGATGGCGGCGGCGGCGAGTGCGCGATAGCAACAAACATCGCTTTTCGATTGGTTTTTTCTGGTGGGATTTGGACAAGTCTTGATCCACTCGCAACAGGCAACTCATTGGTAAAGTCAATTTTGGGATATGACCAATAGTATTGGAGGAATTGGGTAGAGAAGAAGTGATGGCGGGTTAGGATTTGATGTAGTTTTTTTTTTTTCAATTAAATACAAATGGATAGAGTGTCGATGGAATTGGTTGAGAGGTTTTGATGGACTTAGAGCGACAAAACAGTTTGTGTAGCTCGATCATCTTGGTGGCTGCAGCTTCGAAAGTTTAAGGACCGCCTCACCCACCAGAATAAGCATTAAGGGTTATTTTCATCATTCATACCACAACTCAATTTTGTATTTTAAGACAAAAACAATAATTAAAAATATTCAAGGACAGAAAGGATATTATAATTTTTTTGTCAGACGTAATAGTAAGTGTACAAAACTTCGGGGGTATTGATAATCTTTGAAGGGTGAGTTATTTGTAATTTTGCTTGAACTCTGGGGGCGGGGTGAAGGTAATCCCTAATTTTTATTCACTAATTATATGCTTATATCTATATTTCTAAACCATTCATATTAAATTTTAAGATTAAATAAAATATTTAATTGCTAAATAAAATCAAATCTTTAGATCTATCATCTATGAGGTTCGGGCTGCTTCGGCAACTCAAATTATGCAGTGCAAATCAGAAACAATATATATATATATATATATATAATTTTCATCCCTTAACTTTGGCAATTTGCAAATTTAGGACACTACATTAATTTATTATTGATTTGATAAAACAATTCGACAAATCTTTTTTAATTTGAGGACAATTTTTATTTTCCAAGAAGAAATTGTCTTGTGCCGGCAACATGACTTGACTTAAGAATAATGACGTGGCTGTTTATTTGGATACTTACTATACATCCGAGTCTGAGGAGGGAAATTAATTATCCCCCAGACGGAGGGAAATTAATTATCCCAATCATCATCCTTCTTCAAATATAATTGCCCCCACCCACCCCAAATATATATATATATATATATATATATATATATATATATATGTAACATTTAAATTACAAAATCTATTTTTTTTTATTGTTTTCTGGGTTGTTCATGTGTGGGGGTTGGGGGGACGTGGGGAAAAATAAGGAAGCAAGAAAAGAAAAATTATAATATTTTTAATTTATATTTTATTGATTTGTTTTATATATTTTATATCTTTATTAATAGCAATTTCACCCCTAAATGTTCAAACTATTACAATTTTCCTACATTTTCATTCTACTTGAAATGCCACGTCTACTATTTTTACACATGGATGTCACGTCATTATTGATTAAGTCAAAATCTCCAATTTAATTGGCCACTGATCACAAATCCAGTCATTTTGATATAAATTCCGATCAAATTGATGAATTCGAGATCATTTGTCTTGATATTGAAATTTTTTCACAATTATTGTATCAATTCCAAAATAGGTTAAATTTGTGTCCTAAAATTAAAGAAGTGTGAAGTTAAGGGACAAAAATTATATTTTTTCCATGCAAATTAAGAAAGTAAATGTAGATATTTTGGTAATTCAAATCAGGTTTTGTGACTGAGAGAATAGGATTGGAACTTCCATGCTTCTTATCTTGGGCGAGTCGAGTTAGATCTTCGCTCCCCGATAGACCACTTGATCCATGATATGAAGGGTCTGTGCTGTTCATTCAAGTCTTGCTAGTTTCCAGTTAGTGTGTAGAACTTGTAATGGAACTGGTAACAAAGGGCTTACATTGGCTGAGGCCTAGGCCTTTTCTTCTTAATGAAATATATATCTTTTATTATTATTAATTAAAAGAAAAAAGAAAAAGACTCGAGATGATTACACAGCAGAGTAAACTGGGTAAGAAATTTCCAAGGATACTATACATTCTCGACTTTAAAAAAATAATAATAATTAACTGCTGTTTTGTGTAGTTCTTATGAAATGAAATCAATCACCTTTTATTCTATGGGCTGCGAATATAGCAATTATTAAATATTCTAATTGACTATCTGAAACCAACAGTCAAGCCTTTCATTACCTTGCAAAATTGTATTGCGTAGATGTTCATAAGAAACAATATAATACAGCAGTACAAGTAATGTGTCAAAATTAAGGTGCAAACAATTTAAAGTACAACAACTTATTAGAGTCTAATAATCACAAGATCTATGTCAAGAAGATTACCTAAAAAAATCAAGAAAACAGGGCAGAAAATTGAAGCTCACAAAACAAGATTCCCATCTTAAAACGTTGTAATTAGTGTACATAGCAAGTTTAAGAAGAACGTTTCCAAAAGCCGCAGTCTTTTATATATTTATCCAAATGTTCGGGACCATTTAGCATAGAACTTTTCGATGACGACCCTTCCCACGATACAAGCGTGTTCTGATGAGGAATGTAGAGCCAGTCTGCCCATTCAAACCATTCTTTATCGTCATCTCTTGAATGGACCTGCCGCATTCATCCCTGTCAAAATCGTAGATATAAAAGTTATGGAATGGACTTTCAAGCACCATTTCTTTACCCTTTCTTGAACTACAAATCGGAATAAGATACTTATCATCACTATGAAGATCGATGTTATAACGCTTTTCCCAGTTCACCTCTGATCCTCTATCCACCAAGATCCAGACTTGGAGTAGATCAACTTCTGTTTGAGCTACAAATCCAAGACTTCCCCCTATCTCGACTAGTCGATCCTTCATGCCAGTAATAGCGGGAAGTGCTTTTGTAACAAACTTCTCATGGTGTACACTCAGGCAGATGAAGTGATCGCAACTATGTCTCCCTGGCAACCAGTACAAGGATCCACCAATAGATACCAAAATTTGTCGAATAAATCTTAGTAAGTCGGGACAAGGTGGAGGTCCCTCTATTCTAGCCCATTTTCTTGTACAAATATTCAGGATCTCACAGCCAGTTTGCCCTTGTTCTTTGCGAAACAAGTGTACAACTTTGTATGTGTTCGACTCATTACAGAATGCAACACCATATGATTCCTCACTAGAATTAGCAACTGTGCCTGATGGGAGCACAGTGTGCTTCCTTGTCACAGGGTTCATGAGTATCAAACTCTTGTTCTTCTTGACCATAGTGGCTAGAACCAAGTCATCACAGCTCGCCCGAATATCAACCAACTCAACTACGCTCGACTCGGTGAATTCGTCGTTTTCATTATTCAAATCCAAGAAATGGAAGTAAGACTTAAACTTGTGTTGAGACTCTTGGGTGGAATGGGGGTTCAGAGAAGCATAAAAACCAGGTTCCAAAAGGGTCATGTTTAGAGATATTAGAACCGTCTGAGATTGCTGAACATGAAATCTAATGATAACAGAGCTATTGATCAAATTGAACCATTTCTTGCACACAAACTGCAGCCTAAAAAGGGATTCAGCGGGGAGCAAAATGAAAATCTTGAAGAGCAAATCATCTGGAATTGATCTCACCTCCGTTTCCGAATCTTGTGATGATGTTTCTGCTTGAGCATTAATCGCCAGCCGGCAGGCAAATTTCTTCTCAAGAAATTCGGCTAGCAGGCACCGCCGCTTTTCGTCTCCAGCTTTGCTATGTACCATTGCTCTTCCTCTCAGCTTTTCCTTTAGTATGATGCGTTGCATCCGTGGCATCTGGGAAAAATCTTGCACGAACTAGGTATTTGAACGCCATATACAGACTAAATAGTTGATATTGTATTATATTTCGTAAGTTGATTCTTTTTGTAAGTGAATTAATGAGATGTGTTATCAAAATAGTGAGAATTAATAATGAGACACAAGTTAAACAATTTGATGCATGTGAAGAACTCAAACTGAGTGCATCAAATAATTTTGCGGCATCCATGGTTTGTGTGCGTGTGTACCTATAATGATGATTTTTTTTGGCGATGGTTTATTACGACGATAGCATTGATTATGGGCTCTATTGGTATTTCGGGGATATAACATTGCTTGTAGTTGGTGTTTTAGCGAAAATGCCTAAGCCTAAGCTTTCACCATTGGCCTGTTGCATGTAAAATCTAAAAAAGTTTTGATGGGACCGAAGAACTCACGATGGTTACTATATATTTTTATCAATGCATGAATTTAAAGGAAAATTTGTATAACTAAATAATAAATATAAATTAAGAGCTTAAATTAATATTGATACTGCAAAAAAGAATTCAATAAAAAAAATATATTCGCTTGAATTATAATTATTTTAGAAAAGTTAATGTTAGACAATAAAATTTGTAGCAGGGAAATTTGAGAATTGATTAGTGCCTTCTACATTGCTGATCCTAATCAAAACAACTTAAAACTCAAGAAAACAAGGTAGAAAATCGAAGCTCCCAAAACGAAATTCTCGCCAAAACTCAAACGTTATAATTTGTGTACATAGCAATGATTGAATTTGTGTAGACCCCGTATTATTCCTGATCAAAATATTCGTAAATTCGAAAGTCCCAGAACCTTCTAAGAAAAACACTAGTTAAGGATGGTTTAACATTATATTTCACAACGATCCTTCCCATGATACAAGCGTGTTCCGATGAGGAATGTAGACACTCTTTGCCCATTCAGACCATGCTTCATCTTCATCATCTTCTGAGAGGACCTGCCTCACTTGATCCTTGTCGAAATTGTAGACATACAAGTGATGAAACAGGCTTTCAAACACCATCTCTTTTCCATTTTTTGAACTACAAATAGGAATAAGATACTTAACACCACCACTCAGATTGATGCTATTACGCTTTTCCCAATTTAGTGCTGATCCATCATCATTCGTCGCCAAAATCCACACTTGGAGTAGATCAATCTCTGCGTGAGCCACAAATCCGAGACTCCCACCAATCTCAACTAGTCGATCCTTCAAACCACTAATAATGGGCAGTTTCTTGGTAACAAACTTCTCATCCTGCACATTCAAGCACACAAAGTAACCACAACTATGCTCCCTAGGCAACCAGTACAATGACCCACCAATGGACACTAAAACTTGTCCAAGGTACCTCAAGAACCTAGAAGGAGGTCCTTGTATTTTAGTCCATCTTCTCGTACTAATACTCGGGATTTCACAGCCAGTTTTCCCTTGTTTTTCACAGAACAAGTGTACAATTTTATACATTATTGTAGCATTACAGAACGCAATACCAAATGATTCGTCACAAGAATTAGTAATAACCGTGCCTAATGGGAGCACAGTATGCTTTCTTGTCATAGGATTCATCATAATCAAACTACTAACCGTTGTGCCTAGAATCAAGCCATCATAGCTTGCCCGTATATCAACCAACTCAACCACACCCGACTCGATAAAATCATCGCTTCCATTATCAAAATCCAAGAGATGGAAGTAAGACTTAAGCTTGTGCTTAAATTGTGGCTGAACGGTATTCAGGGAAGCAACAGAGCCAGGTTCCGAAAGGATCAGCTTTTGAGAGATTAGAACTACGTCCGATTGCTGGGCCTGAGCATGACATCTGACGAACATAGAGCTGTTGATCAAACTGTACCATCTCTTGCACACAAACTGCAGCTTGAGGAGAGATTGAGCCGGGAGTAAGATGAAAATCAATAATAGCAAATCATCTGGAATTGTCACCTGATCTCGATCAAACTCTGTTTCCAAATCTTGCGATGTTTCTTCTTGAGCATTGATTGACAGGCGCTGTGAAATTTTATTTTGAAGAAATTCAACTAGCAGGCGGCGGTGCCTTCGGTCTCCAGCGTTGCTCCACGTTATTGGATTTATCTCCCTTAGATACATTCGTCAGTAGGGCAGTCGAGACCTTGCATCAACACTTGCATTTGTTGGAGATGAGATGGTCATTCAACATGAAATCAAAACCAGGACAAATAAAATGTCCTCTGTTCGAATCTCGCCGCCACCCATTTATGAAGAATAATTTCATGTGCGAGGCTTGATAAAAAAAAAAAAAAATAGTCCATCTGTACGTGTTGGGGGAAGATAATAAATATTTAATGATTCTCTTCTCTAACAATTTAAACTTTAGATAAAGTGGTTATTCAATGGCTTTGGTATCAATGGTGTCAGTTAGTTTGCTCAAGACATACACACGCATATACACATCTATGTATATATATGTGTGTGTGTGTGTGTGTAGGTATTTGTTATGTATATCAGTATATGCCTGCTGTGTGATGATATATTGTTAGAAAAATTGGTAACAAGAGTTGGTAAGTGACCAACTTTGGCCAATGATTTGATAAAGCTCCATTTGTTGTTTTGGAAAACAAGTTGATTGTTCGTAATCTATGTCGCGAGTAGATACGAAAAATGTGTTTAATTGCTCAAAACCAATTTAGGGTGAATGAGAAATTAAATGCACAAGTTAGCTATGTGAAAGCTAAAAATGGAGTGTTAAGTGTGGAATGTGGTTGTCCCACATAGGAAAAATAATACAAGAGTGTCTTGTATTTAAATGGCAACTTGCAAATAGGGGTTGGCCCCTTGGGGGTTCACAAGTGTGTAACGGGGAGAGAACCTACGGCTCAAACCAAACTCACACGCGCGCGCCGCCGCCGCCGTCCGTCCGGCCGGCTCGGCACGGCACGGCGAGGCGGTTCGGGCTCGTTTCTTTTTTTTTTTGGATACGACCTGAATTAAAATTGGATCGGAACCAGCTGAAATTGTGAATTCGGACCGCACCCGAACAGGTGCGAAACCAGCGCCTGGACCGAGCCACACCCGAACGGGTGCGAACCGCGCTGGACCGGTTCGGTTCTAGCGAACAAGTGTGAGCCGCGCCTGAACCGGTTCGGTTTGACCGAACCGGTGCCTTCCCAAAAGTTGCAACTATTCCTCATTTCATTCATTCAATCAAAATCAGAGTTCTCTTTACCTTCTCTCTTTTTCTGCATTTGCTCTCTAAAAGTGAAAGTGAGTTCTAAACGCCTTTTAAGTTCGCCGTTTCTCGGAAATTAGAGTGCTCTTTTTCCGAGAAGATAGTCGTTGTATCTTGGGAGACGATTGCCGGTTCCGTTAGCACCAGTGCGGGGCAATCTCGTCTTAAAGACAGAGAGTCCAACTCTCGCCTCGACTAAAAACCATAGCATAGTCACGCCCTTATAAAGCCTTACTTCCAACAGTTTAAGACGAGATTTTCTTTGTGATTAAGCTATGACCTCTGCTGCTGCTGTTACTCCTGCTCCTGCTCACGCCGAGAAACCGGAGAAATTCTCCGGGACTGATTTTAAAAGGTGGCAGCAGAAGATGCTGTTTTACCTAACGACTCTGAGCCTAGCAAGGTTCTTAAAAGAGGATGCGCCTTCTGTGTCTGAAAGTGAGAAAGACACCGAGAAGAGGGCTGCTTATGATGCATGGGGTCAGGGTGACTTCCTATGCAGAAACTATGTGCTAAATGCGCTGGACAACACACTGTACAGCGTATATAGCTCGTTCAAAACAGCCAAGGAACTATGGGAATCCTTGGAGAAAAAGTACAAGACAGAGGATGCTGGCTTGAAGAAATTCATAGTTGGCAAGTTCCTCGACTTCAAAATGGTGGACTCCAAGACTATCATGAGTCAAGTCCAAGAGCTGCAGATAATATTGCATGATATTCATGCCGAGGGAATGCAGCTGAGTGAATCATTCCAAGTAGCTGCGATGATCGAGAAGCTACCACCAGCTTGGAAAGATTTCAAGAATTACCTGAAGCACAAGCGGAAGGAAATGGGGCTTGAGGATCTGATCGTTCGGCTTCGAATTGAAGAAGACAACCGAAAATCTGAGATCAAATCAAACAAGCTGCAAATGGAGGCAAAGGTGAATTTGGTGGAACCAAATGCTAGCAAGAAGCGTAAACGTCCTAGCAGTGGTCAGAAAACCAATAGTGCCAAAAGGTTCAAAGGGGACTGCTTTAATTGCGGCAAACCGAATCATATGGCGAAAGACTGCAAGGCCCCTAAGAGAGGCAAAGGCAAGAAGGACCAAGCCAACTTGACTGAGAACATAGGGGTGCCGGTTGACATGACTGAGTTGAACCTCTCGGCAGTGGTGTTTGAAGCAAATTTGATTGACAACCCGAGAGAGTGGTGGATCGACACCGGAGCTACGCGCCACATTTGTTCGGATAAAGAGTTGTTCTCTTCATATATCCCGATCAATGGACGCAAGCTATTCATGGGCAACTCAGCAACCTCCCCAGTCGTCGGTTTGGGCAAAGTGGTTTTAAAGATGACCTCGGGCAAGGAGCTAACCCTGATGGATGTGCTGCATGTTCCAGATATTAGGAAAAATCTAGTTTCTGGTTCATTACTTGTAAAGGCAGGGTTTAGGCTAGTATTTGAATCTGACAAAGTTGTACTCACTAAGAATGGCCTGTTTATAGGAAAAGGTTATTTAAACAACGGGCTATTCAAAATGAATGTAATGACTGTACTACGCAACTTTGGTGATAATAAAGTTACTGCTTCTACTTACTTGTCTGAGTGTTCAAATTTGTGGCATGTTAGATTAGGACATGTGAATTTTAACACTTTAAAAAGACTAGTAAACTTGGAGTTATTGCCTTCATTTAATTTTGACTCAAATAAAAGGTGTGAGATCTGCGTTGAGGCAAAACTAACAAAAACACCTTTTCATTCAGTTGAAAGAAATACTGAACCTCTAGAATTAATTCACAGTGATATCTGTGACTTAAAATTTGTGCAAACTAGAGGTGGGAAAAAGTATTTTATAACTTTTATTGATGACAGCACAAGGTTTTGTTATGTATTTTTGCTACGAAGCAAAGATGAAGCCCTAGAGGCATTTAAAAACTATAAGAATGAGGTTGAAAATCAACTTAGCAAGCGAATTAAAGTAATTCGTAGTGATAGAGGTGGAGAATACGGTGCTCCATTTGATGAGTTTTGCTCCGAAAATGGCATAATTCATCAAACTACAGCTCCATATTCACCACAATCTAATGGTGTTGCTGAACGCAAGAACCGCACTCTAAAAGAGATGATGAACGCTTTGTTGATAAGTTCAGGGCTACCCCAAAACTTGTGGGGGGAAGCCATTCTTTCGGCTAACCACATTCTTAACAAAATACCCCATAAAAGTAAGAAGGAATCTCCGTATGAGTTATGGAAAGGACATAAGCCTTCTTATAAATACCTCAAAGTGTGGGGGTGTTTGGCTAAGGTGGAGGTACCTAAGCCTAAACAAGTGAAAATAGGGCCGAAAATAGTTGATTGTGTATTCATAGGGTATGCACACAATAGTAGCGCATATCGATTTCTTGTACACAAGTCAGCAATTCCCGACATAACCGAAAATACAGTCATTGAGTCAAGGAATGCTGTATTTTTTGAAGATATCTTTCCATCTAAAGAAAAGAAAGATGAAGGTTCTAGGGAAGAAAGTTCAAATAAAAGAACTTATGATGCTGCTATTGGTAATCAACAAGAAACTGATGAACCAAGACGCAGCAAAAGAGCAAGAAAAGCTAAGAGCTTTGGTCCGGACTTCCTAACTTATATGTTAGATGACGAGCCTAGAACCATTAACGAAGCATTGTCCGGTCCAGATGCTCCGTTGTGGCAAGAAGCCATAAACAGTGAGATAGATTCCATTATGCACAATCACACTTGGGAATTAGTTGACCTCCCAGCAGGTACAAAACCATTGGGATGTAAATGGATTCTCAAGAGAAAGTACAAAGCAGATGGAACTATTGATAAGTACAAGGCCAGGTTGGTTGCCAAAGGGTTTAAACAAAAAGAAGGCCTTGATTTCTTTGATACTTACTCGCCTGTGACGAGGATAACGTCCATAAGGGTTCTCATTGCCATTGCAGCCCTACATAACCTTGAGATACACCAAATGGACGTTAAAACAGCCTTTCTAAATGGTGAGTTAGAAGAGGAGATTTATATGGAACAGCCCGAAGGCTTTGTTGCTCCGGGACAAGAGAATAAGGTGTGTAGACTCGTTAAGTCATTGTACGGACTTAAACAAGCTCCAAAACAGTGGCATGTGAAATTTGACATGACAATGTTGTCAAATGGTTTTCGAATTAACGAGTGTGATAAGTGTGTATATATTAAAAGCACACCGAATGCTTATGTCATAGTCTGTCTTTATGTAGACGACATGTTGATTATGGGTAGTAATCATGATATCATCGTGAATACTAAGAGAATGTTGACAAAACATTTTGATATGAAAGACATGGGTGTTGCCGATGTCATATTAGGAATCAAAATCCTCAAGACATCTGAAGGACTAGCGTTGTCACAAACGCACTATGTTGAGAAAGTGCTTAGAAAGTTTAATGCGTATGATAGTCCACCTGTGAAAACACCCGTGGACTTAAGTGTACATCTAGCCAAAAATCACGGTGAACCCGTGGCACAGCTAGAATACGCTCGAATAATAGGCAGTTTAATGTATATAACAAACTGCACTCGTCCGGATATAGCCTACTCAGTAAACAAACTGAGTAGATTTACAAGTAATCCAAGTAATGAACATTGGAAAGCGCTAACTAGAGTGCTGAAATATTTGAGACATACAATGAACTATGGATTACAGTATACGAGATATCCAGCTGTATTAGAAGGATACAGCGATGCCAATTGGATATCTGACACGAAAGATACTAAGTCCACCAGTGGATATGTGTTTACGATAGGTGGCGCCGCAGTGTCTTGGAAATCCTCTAAACAAACCTGTATAGCTCGATCCACTATGGAATCAGAGTTTATAGCTTTGGATAAAGCTGGAGAAGAAGCTGAATGGCTGAGAAATTTTTTAGAAGATATTCCATATTGGCCAAAACCGGTGCCTGCTATAGCAATACACTGTGATAGTCAAGCAGCTATAGGAAGAGCACAAAGTGGCATGTATAATGGTAAGTCTCGACACATTCGTCGGCGACATAATACTATTAGGCAGTTGATCTCGAGTGGAATCATCTCTCTTGATTATGTGAAATCAAAAGAGAATCTAGCGGATCCGTTAACCAAAGGCCTTCCTAGAGATCAAGTATACTGTTTGTCGAGAGGAATGGGGTTAAAACCCACTAGTTAAAGACTCGAGTAGCGGTAACCCAACCATGTTGACTGGAGATCCCAAGATCTTGGTTCAATGGGACAACTAAGCTACAAGGGTGTAGTAGAGCGCTTACTACCCATTCCTGTGACATGTGAGTGCGTCCTGCAAAGGGGTAAAGGATAAGCTAACGCTTTTAATGATTCCTGTACCTGAGTAGGTGGAGTATGGCAGGATACTCTTAAACAGGAGATCACCTATATAAGTGTGAAGTGTGGCCGCTTCAAAAGGTAAACACTTATGAATCCAAGATATGGCCCACGGCCAAAACGGGCACAACCATGAGAACCGAAAGGTGTTAGGAAAGCTGTTGTGAGAATACTATTGTCTTGGTTTACACGGACAGCTGGACAGTTCAAGACATCACGTTCACTGACTAGCTAAGTAAATCCGATGGTATATCTCTAAGGAAGGTTCAAAGCCACATGCTACCTATCCTGATGCTGCAGCTTTTCGCTAGAACTCACTACAGTGTCTGTATGAGTCACATAAGCATTAATTTCATTCATGTGGGGGATTGTTAGAAAAATTGGTAACAAGAGTTGGTAAGTGACCAACTTTGGCCAATGATTTGATAAAGCTCCATTTGTTGTTTTGGAAAACAAGTTGATTGTTCGTAATCTATGTCGCGAGTAGATACGAAAAATGTGTTTAATTGCTCAAAACCAATTTAGGGTGAATGAGAAATTAAATGCACAAGTTAGCTATGTGAAAGCTAAAAATGGAGTGTTAAGTGTGGAATGTGGTTGTCCCACATAGGAAAAATAATACAAGAGTGTCTTGTATTTAAATGGCAACTTGCAAATAGGGGTTGGCCCCTTGGGGGTTCACAAGTGTGTAACGGGGAGAGAACCTACGGCTCAAACCAAACTCACACGCGCGCGCCGCCGCCGCCGTCCGTCCGGCCGGCTCGGCACGGCGAGGCGGTTCGGGCTCGTTTCTTTTTTTTTTTGGATACGACCTGAATTAAAATTGGATCGGAACCAGCTGAAATTGTGAATTCGGACCGCACCCGAACAGGTGCGAAACCAGCGCCTGGACCGAGCCACACCCGAACGGGTGCGAACCGCGCTGGACCGGTTCGGTTCTAGCGAACAAGTGTGAGCCGCGCCTGAACCGGTTCGGTTTGACCGAACCGGTGCCTTCCCAAAAGTTGCAACTATTCCTCATTTCATTCATTCAATCAAAATCAGAGTTCTCTTTACCTTCTCTCTTTTTCTGCATTTGCTCTCTAAAAGTGAAAGTGAGTTCTAAACGCCTTTTAAGTTCGCCGTTTCTCGGAAATTAGAGTGCTCTTTTTCCGAGAAGATAGTCGTTGTATCTTGGGAGACGATTGCCGGTTCCGTTAGCACCAGTGCGGGGCAATCTCGTCTTAAAGACAGAGAGTCCAACTCTCGCCTCGACTAAAAACCATAGCATAGTCACGCCCTTATAAAGCCTTACTTCCAACAGTTTAAGACGAGATTTTCTTTGTGATTAAGCTATGACCTCTGCTGCTGCTGTTACTCCTGCTCCTGCTCACGCCGAGAAACCGGAGAAATTCTCCGGGACTGATTTTAAAAGGTGGCAGCAGAAGATGCTGTTTTACCTAACGACTCTGAGCCTAGCAAGGTTCTTAAAAGAGGATGCGCCTTCTGTGTCTGAAAGTGAGAAAGACACCGAGAAGAGGGCTGCTTATGATGCATGGGGTCAGGGTGACTTCCTATGCAGAAACTATGTGCTAAATGCGCTGGACAACACACTGTACAGCGTATATAGCTCGTTCAAAACAGCCAAGGAACTATGGGAATCCTTGGAGAAAAAGTACAAGACAGAGGATGCTGGCTTGAAGAAATTCATAGTTGGCAAGTTCCTCGACTTCAAAATGGTGGACTCCAAGACTATCATGAGTCAAGTCCAAGAGCTGCAGATAATATTGCATGATATTCATGCCGAGGGAATGCAGCTGAGTGAATCATTCCAAGTAGCTGCGATGATCGAGAAGCTACCACCAGCTTGGAAAGATTTCAAGAATTACCTGAAGCACAAGCGGAAGGAAATGGGGCTTGAGGATCTGATCGTTCGGCTTCGAATTGAAGAAGACAACCGAAAATCTGAGATCAAATCAAACAAGCTGCAAATGGAGGCAAAGGTGAATTTGGTGGAACCAAATGCTAGCAAGAAGCGTAAACGTCCTAGCAGTGGTCAGAAAACCAATAGTGCCAAAAGGTTCAAAGGGGACTGCTTTAATTGCGGCAAACCGAATCATATGGCGAAAGACTGCAAGGCCCCTAAGAGAGGCAAAGGCAAGAAGGACCAAGCCAACTTGACTGAGAACATAGGGGTGCCGGTTGACATGACTGAGTTGAACCTCTCGGCAGTGGTGTTTGAAGCAAATTTGATTGACAACCCGAGAGAGTGGTGGATCGACACCGGAGCTACGCGCCACATTTGTTCGGATAAAGAGTTGTTCTCTTCATATATCCCGATCAATGGACGCAAGCTATTCATGGGCAACTCAGCAACCTCCCCAGTCGTCGGTTTGGGCAAAGTGGTTTTAAAGATGACCTCGGGCAAGGAGCTAACCCTGATGGATGTGCTGCATGTTCCAGATATTAGGAAAAATCTAGTTTCTGGTTCATTACTTGTAAAGGCAGGGTTTAGGCTAGTATTTGAATCTGACAAAGTTGTACTCACTAAGAATGGCCTGTTTATAGGAAAAGGTTATTTAAACAACGGGCTATTCAAAATGAATGTAATGACTGTACTACGCAACTTTGGTGATAATAAAGTTACTGCTTCTACTTACTTGTCTGAGTGTTCAAATTTGTGGCATGTTAGATTAGGACATGTGAATTTTAACACTTTAAAAAGACTAGTAAACTTGGAGTTATTGCCTTCATTTAATTTTGACTCAAATAAAAGGTGTGAGATCTGCGTTGAGGCAAAACTAACAAAAACACCTTTTCATTCAGTTGAAAGAAATACTGAACCTCTAGAATTAATTCACAGTGATATCTGTGACTTAAAATTTGTGCAAACTAGAGGTGGGAAAAAGTATTTTATAACTTTTATTGATGACAGCACAAGGTTCTGTTATGTATTTTTGCTACGAAGCAAAGATGAAGCCCTAGAGGCATTTAAAAACTATAAGAATGAGGTTGAAAATCAACTTAGCAAGCGAATTAAAGTAATTCGTAGTGATAGAGGTGGAGAATACGGTGCTCCATTTGATGAGTTTTGCTCCGAAAATGGCATAATTCATCAAACTACAGCTCCATATTCACCACAATCTAATGGTGTTGCTGAACGCAAGAACCGCACTCTAAAAGAGATGATGAACGCTTTGTTGATAAGTTCAGGGCTACCCCAAAACTTGTGGGGGGAAGCCATTCTTTCGGCTAACCACATTCTTAACAAAATACCCCATAAAAGTAAGAAGGAATCTCCGTATGAGTTATGGAAAGGACATAAGCCTTCTTATAAATACCTCAAAGTGTGGGGGTGTTTGGCTAAGGTGGAGGTACCTAAGCCTAAACAAGTGAAAATAGGGCCGAAAACAGTTGATTGTGTATTCATAGGGTATGCACACAATAGTAGCGCATATCGATTTCTTGTACACAAGTCAGCAATTCCCGACATAACCGAAAATACAGTCATTGAGTCAAGGAATGCTGTATTTTTTGAAGATATCTTTCCATCTAAAGAAAAGAAAGATGAAGGTTCTAGGGAAGAAAGTTCAAATAAAAGAACTTATGATGCTGCTATTGGTAATCAACAAGAAACTGATGAACCAAGACGCAGCAAAAGAGCAAGAAAAGCTAAGAGCTTTGGTCCGGACTTCCTAACTTATATGTTAGATGACGAGCCTAGAACCATTAACGAAGCATTGTCCGGTCCAGATGCTCCGTTGTGGCAAGAAGCCATAAACAGTGAGATAGATTCCATTATGCACAATCACACTTGGGAATTAGTTGACCTCCCAGCAGGTACAAAACCATTGGGATGTAAATGGATTCTCAAGAGAAAGTACAAAGCAGATGGAACTATTGATAAGTACAAGGCCAGGTTGGTTGCCAAAGGGTTTAAACAAAAAGAAGGCCTTGATTTCTTTGATACTTACTCGCCTGTGACGAGGATAACGTCCATAAGGGTTCTCATTGCCATTGCAGCCCTACATAACCTTGAGATACACCAAATGGACGTTAAAACAGCCTTTCTAAATGGTGAGTTAGAAGAGGAGATTTATATGGAACAGCCCGAAGGCTTTGTTGCTCCGGGACAAGAGAATAAGGTGTGTAGACTCGTTAAGTCATTGTACGGACTTAAACAAGCTCCAAAACAGTGGCATGTGAAATTTGACATGACAATGTTGTCAAATGGTTTCCGAATTAACGAGTGTGATAAGTGTGTATATATTAAAAGCACACCGAATGCTTATGTCATAGTCTGTCTTTATGTAGACGACATGTTGATTATGGGTAGTAATCATGATATCATCGTGAATACTAAGAGAATGTTGACAAAACATTTTGATATGAAAGACATGGGTGTTGCCGATGTCATATTAGGAATCAAAATCCTCAAGACATCTGAAGGACTAGCGTTGTCACAAACGCACTATGTTGAGAAAGTGCTTAGAAAGTTTAATGCGTATGATAGTCCACCTGTGAAAACACCCGTGGACTTAAGTGTACATCTAGCCAAAAATCACGGTGAACCCGTGGCACAGCTAGAATACGCTCGAATAATAGGCAGTTTAATGTATATAACAAACTGCACTCGTCCGGATATAGCCTACTCAGTAAACAAACTGAGTAGATTTACAAGTAATCCAAGTAATGAACATTGGAAAGCGCTAACTAGAGTGCTGAAATATTTGAGACATACAATGAACTATGGATTACAGTATACGAGATATCCAGCTGTATTAGAAGGATACAGCGATGCCAATTGGATATCTGACACGAAAGATACTAAGTCCACCAGTGGATATGTGTTTACGATAGGTGGCGCCGCAGTGTCTTGGAAATCCTCTAAACAAACCTGTATAGCTCGATCCACTATGGAATCAGAGTTTATAGCTTTGGATAAAGCTGGAGAAGAAGCTGAATGGCTGAGAAATTTTTTAGAAGATATTCCATATTGGCCAAAACCGGTGCCTGCTATAGCAATACACTGTGATAGTCAAGCAGCTATAGGAAGAGCACAAAGTGGCATGTATAATGGTAAGTCTCGACACATTCGTCGGCGACATAATACTATTAGGCAGTTGATCTCGAGTGGAATCATCTCTCTTGATTATGTGAAATCAAAAGAGAATCTAGCGGATCCGTTAACCAAAGGCCTTCCTAGAGATCAAGTATACTGTTTGTCGAGAGGAATGGGGTTAAAACCCACTAGTTAAAGACTCGAGTAGCGGTAACCCAACCATGTTGACTGGAGATCCCAAGATCTTGGTTCAATGGGACAACTAAGCTACAAGGGTGTAGTAGAGCGCTTACTACCCATTCCTGTGACATGTGAGTGCGTCCTGCAAAGGGGTAAAGGATAAGCTAACGCTTTTAATGATTCCTGTACCTGAGTAGGTGGAGTATGGCAGGATACTCTTAAACAGGAGATCACCTATATAAGTGTGAAGTGTGGCCGCTTCAAAAGGTAAACACTTATGAATCCAAGATATGGCCCACGGCCAAAACGGGCACAACCATGAGAACCGAAAGGTGTTAGGAAAGCTGTTGTGAGAATACTATTGTCTTGGTTTACACGGACAGCTGGACAGTTCAAGACATCACGTTCACTGACTAGCTAAGTAAATCCGATGGTATATCTCTAAGGAAGGTTCAAAGCCACAAGCTACCTATCCTGATGCTGCAGCTTTTCGCTAGAACTCACTACAGTGTCTGCATGAGTCACATAAGCATTAATTTCATTCATGTGGGGGATTGTTAGAAAAATTGGTAACAAGAGTTGGTAAGTGACCAACTTTGGCCAATGATTTGATAAAGCTCCATTTGTTGTTTTGGAAAACAAGTTGATTGTTCGTAATCTATGTCGCGAGTAGATACGAAAAATGTGTTTAATTGCTCAAAACCAATTTAGGGTGAATGAGAAATTAAATGCACAAGTTAGCTATGTGAAAGCTAAAAATGGAGTGTTAAGTGTGGAATGTGGTTGTCCCACATAGGAAAAATAATACAAGAGTGTCTTGTATTTAAATGGCAACTTGCAAATAGGGGTTGGCCCCTTGGGGGTTCACAAGTGTGTAACGGGGAGAGAACCTACGGCTCAAACCAAACTCACACGCGCGCGCCGCCGCCGCCGTCCGTCCGGCCGGCTCGGCACGGCGAGGCGGTTCGGGCTCGTTTCTTTTTTTTTTTGGATACGACCTGAATTAAAATTGGATCGGAACCAGCTGAAATTGTGAATTCGGACCGCACCCGAACAGGTGCGAAACCAGCGCCTGGACCGAGCCACACCCGAACGGGTGCGAACCGCGCTGGACCGGTTCGGTTCTAGCGAACAAGTGTGAGCCGCGCCTGAACCGGTTCGGTTTGACCGAAACGGTGCCTTCCCAAAAGTTGCAACTTTTCGCCCACAACTCCTCGGTTATTATAAATAACCCCCACTATTCCTCATTTCATTCATTCAATCAAAATCAGAGTTCTCTTTACCTTCTCTCTTTTTGTGCATTTGCTCTCTAAAAGTGAAAGTGAGTTCTAAACGCCTTTTAAGTTCGCCGTTTCTCGGAAATTAGAGTGCTCTTTTTCCGAGAAGATAGTCGTTGTATCTTGGGAGACGATTGCCGGTTCCGTTAGCACCAGTGCGGGGCAATCTCGTCTTAAAGACAGAGAGTCCAACTCTCGCCTCGACTAAAAACCATAGCATAGTCACGCCCTTATAAAGCCTTACTTCCAACAGTTTAAGACGAGATTTTCTTTGTGATTAAGCTATGACCTCTGCTGCTGCTGTTACTCCTGCTCCTGCTCACGCCGAGAAACCGGAGAAATTCTCCGGGACTGATTTTAAAAGGTGGCAGCAGAAGATGCTGTTTTACCTAACGACTCTGAGCCTAGCAAGGTTCTTAAAAGAGGATGCGCCTTCTGTGTCTGAAAGTGAGAAAGACACCGAGAAGAGGGCTGCTTATGATGCATGGGGTCAGGGTGACTTCCTATGCAGAAACTATGTGCTAAATGCGCTGGACAACACACTGTACAGCGTATATAGCTCGTTCAAAACAGCCAAGGAACTATGGGAATCCTTGGAGAAAAAGTACAAGATAGAGGATGCTGGCTTGAAGAAATTCATAGTTGGCAAGTTCCTCGACTTCAAAATGGTGGACTCCAAGACTATCATGAGTCAAGTCCAAGAGCTGCAGATAATATTGCATGATATTCATGCCGAGGGAATGCAGCTGAGTGAATCATTCCAAGTAGCTGCGATGATCGAGAAGCTACCACCAGCTTGGAAAGATTTCAAGAATTACCTGAAGCACAAGCGGAAGGAAATGGGGCTTGAGGATCTGATCGTTCGGCTTCGAATTGAAGAAGACAACCGAAAATCTGAGATCAAATCAAACAAGCTGCAAATGGAGGCAAAGGTGAATTTGGTGGAACCAAATGCTAGCAAGAAGCGTAAACGTCCTAGCAGTGGTCAGAAAACCAATAGTGCCAAAAGGTTCAAAGGGGACTGCTTTAATTGCGGCAAACCGAATCATATGGCGAAAGACTGCAAGGCCCCTAAGAGAGGCAAAGGCAAGAAGGACCAAGCCAACTTGACTGAGAACATAGGGGTGCCGGTTGACATGACTGAGTTGAACCTCTCGGCAGTGGTGTTTGAAGCAAATTTGATTGACAACCCGAGAGAGTGGTGGATCGACACCGGAGCTACGCGCCACATTTGTTCGGATAAAGAGTTGTTCTCTTCATATATCCCGATCAATGGACGCAAGCTATTCATGGGCAACTCAGCAACCTCCCCAGTCGTCGGTTTGGGCAAAGTGGTTTTAAAGATGACCTCGGGCAAGGAGCTAACCCTGATGGATGTGCTGCATGTTCCAGATATTAGGAAAAATCTAGTTTCTGGTTCATTACGTGTAAAGGCAGGGTTTAGGCTAGTATTTGAATCTGACAAAGTTGTACTCACTAAGAATGGCCTGTTTATAGGAAAAGGTTATTTAAACAACGGGCTATTCAAAATGAATGTAATGACTGTACTACGCAACTTTGGTGATAATAAAGTTACTGCTTCTACTTACTTGTCTGAGTGTTCAAATTTGTGGCATGTTAGATTAGGACATGTGAATTTTAACACTTTAAAAACACTAGTAAACTTGGAGTTATTGCCTTCATTTAATTTTGACTCAAATAAAAGGTGTGAGATCTGCGTTGAGGCAAAACTAACAAAAACACCTTTTCATTCAGTTGAAAGAAATACTGAACCTCTAGAATTAATTTACAGTGATATCTGTGACTTAAAATTTGTGCAAACTAGAGGTGGGAAAAAGTATTTTATAACTTTTATTGATGACAGCACAAGGTTCTGTTATGTATTTTTGCTACGAAGCAAAGATGAAGCCCTAGAGGCATTTAAAAACTATAAGAATGAGGTTGAAAATCAACTTAGCAAGCGAATTAAAGTAATTCGTAGTGATAGAGGTGGAGAATACGGTGCTCCATTTGATGAGTTTTGCTCCGAAAATGGCATAATTCATCAAACTACAGCTCCATATTCACCACAATCTAATGGTGTTGCTGAACGCAAGAACCGCACTCTAAAAGAGATGATGAACGCTTTGTTGATAAGTTCAGGGCTACCCCAAAACTTGTTGGGGGAAGCCATTCTTTCGGCTAACCACATTCTTAACAAAATACCCCATAAAAGTAAGAAGGAATCTCCGTATGAGTTATGGAAAGGACATAAGCCTTCTTATAAATACCTCAAAGTGTGGGGGTGTTTGGCTAAGGTGGAGGTACCTAAGCCTAAACAAGTGAAAATAGGGCCGAAAACAGTTGATTGTGTATTCATAGGGTATGCACACAATAGTAGCGCATATCGATTTCTTGTACACAAGTCAGCAATTCCCGACATAACCGAAAATACAGTCATTGAGTCAAGGAATGCTGTATTTTTTGAAGATATCTTTCCATCTAAAGAAAAGAAAGATGAAGGTTCT
Organism: Petrea volubilis; assembly: GCA_026212405.1. Classification (NCBI taxonomy): domain Eukaryota; kingdom Viridiplantae; phylum Streptophyta; class Magnoliopsida; order Lamiales; family Verbenaceae; genus Petrea; species Petrea volubilis. The sequence goes on along the minus strand of CM047874.1, from coordinate 6,181,976 downwards.
AGGGAAGAAAGTTCAAATAAAAGAACTTATGATGCTGCTATTGGTAATCAACAAGAAACTGATGAACCAAGACGCAGCAAAAGAGCAAGAAAAGCTAAGAGCTTTGGTCCGGACTTCCTAACTTATATGTTAGATGACGAGCCTAGAACCATTAACGAAGCATTGTCCGGTCCAGATGCTCCGTTGTGGCAAGAAGCCATAAACAGTGAGATAGATTCCATTATGCACAATCACACTTGGGAATTAGTTGACCTCCCAGCAGGTACAAAACCATTGGGATGTAAATGGATTCTCAAGAGAAAGTACAAAGCAGATGGAACTATTGATAAGTACAAGGCCAGGTTGGTTGCCAAAGGGTTTAAACAAAAAGAAGGCCTTGATTTCTTTGATACTTACTCGCCTGTGACGAGGATAACGTCCATAAGGGTTCTCATTGCCATTGCAGCCCTACATAACCTTGAGATACACCAAATGGACGTTAAAACAGCCTTTCTAAATGGTGAGTTAGAAGAGGAGATTTATATGGAACAGCCCGAAGGCTTTGTTGCTCCGGGACAAGAGAATAAGGTGTGTAGACTCGTTAAGTCATTGTACGGACTTAAACAAGCTCCAAAACAGTGGCATGTGAAATTTGACATGACAATGTTGTCAAATGGTTTCCGAATTAACGAGTGTGATAAGTGTGTATATATTAAAAGCACACCGAATGCTTATGTCATAGTCTGTCTTTATGTAGACGACATGTTGATTATGGGTAGTAATCATGATATCATCGTGAATACTAAGAGAATGTTGACAAAACATTTTGATATGAAAGACATGGGTGTTGCCGATGTCATATTAGGAATCAAAATCCTCAAGACATCTGAAGGACTAGCGTTGTCACAAACGCACTATGTTGAGAAAGTGCTTAGAAAGTTTAATGCGTATGATAGTCCACCTGTGAAAACACCCGTGGACTTAAGTGTACATCTAGCCAAAAATCACGGTGAACCCGTGGCACAGCTAGAATACGCTCGAATAATAGGCAGTTTAATGTATATAACAAACTGCACTCGTCCGGATATAGCCTACTCAGTAAACAAACTGAGTAGATTTACAAGTAATCCAAGTAATGAACATTGGAAAGCGCTAACTAGAGTGCTGAAATATTTGAGACATACAATGAACTATGGATTACAGTATACGAGATATCCAGCTGTATTAGAAGGATACAGCGATGCCAATTGGATATCTGACACGAAAGATACTAAGTCCACCAGTGGATATGTGTTTACGATAGGTGGCGCCGCAGTGTCTTGGAAATCCTCTAAACAAACCTGTATAGCTCGATCCACTATGGAATCAGAGTTTATAGCTTTGGATAAAGCTGGAGAAGAAGCTGAATGGCTGAGAAATTTTTTAGAAGATATTCCATATTGGCCAAAACCGGTGCCTGCTATAGCAATACACTGTGATAGTCAAGCAGCTATAGGAAGAGCACAAAGTGGCATGTATAATGGTAAGTCTCGACACATTCGTCGGCGACATAATACTATTAGGCAGTTGATCTCGAGTGGAATCATCTCTCTTGATTATGTGAAATCAAAAGAGAATCTAGCGGATCCGTTAACCAAAGGCCTTCCTAGAGATCAAGTATACTGTTTGTCGAGAGGAATGGGGTTAAAACCCACTAGTTAAAGACTCGAGTAGCGGTAACCCAACCATGTTGACTGGAGATCCCAAGATCTTGGTTCAATGGGACAACTAAGCTACAAGGGTGTAGTAGAGCGCTTACTACCCATTCCTGTGACATGTGAGTGCGTCCTGCAAAGGGGTAAAGGATAAGCTAACGCTTTTAATGATTCCTGTACCTGAGTAGGTGGAGTATGGCAGGATACTCTTAAACAGGAGATCACCTATATAAGTGTGAAGTGTGGCCGCTTCAAAAGGTAAACACTTATGAATCCAAGATATGGCCCACGGCCAAAACGGGCACAACCATGAGAACCGAAAGGTGTTAGGAAAGCTGTTGTGAGAATACTATTGTCTTGGTTTACACGGACAGCTGGACAGTTCAAGACATCACGTTCACTGACTAGCTAAGTAAATCCGATGGTATATCTCTAAGGAAGGTTCAAAGCCACAAGCTACCTATCCTGATGCTGCAGCTTTTCGCTAGAACTCACTACAGTGTCTGCATGAGTCACATAAGCATTAATTTCATTCATGTGGGGGATTGTTAGAAAAATTGGTAACAAGAGTTGGTAAGTGACCAACTTTGGCCAATGATTTGATAAAGCTCCATTTGTTGTTTGGAAAACAAGTTGATTGTTCGTAATCTATGTCGCGAGTAGATACGAAAAATGTGTTTAATTGCTCAAAACCAATTTAGGGTGAATGAGAAATTAAATGCACAAGTTAGCTATGTGAAAGCTAAAAATGGAGTGTTAAGTGTGGAATGTGGTTGTCCCACATAGGAAAAATAATACAAGAGTGTCTTGTATTTAAATGGCAACTTGCAAATAGGGGTTGGCCCCTTGGGGGTTCACAAGTGTGTAACGGGGAGAGAACCTACGGCTCAAACCAAACTCACACGCGCGCGCCGCCGCCGCCGTCCGTCCGGCCGGCTCGGCACGGCGAGGCGGTTCGGGCTCGTTTCTTTTTTTTTTTGGATACGACCTGAATTAAAATTGGATCGGAACCAGCTGAAATTGTGAATTCGGACCGCACCCGAACAGGTGCGAAACCAGCGCCTGGACCGAGCCACACCCGAACGGGTGCGAACCGCGCTGGACCGGTTCGGTTCTAGCGAACAAGTGTGAGCCGCGCCTGAACCGGTTCGGTTTGACCGAACCGGTGCCTTCCCAAAAGTTGCAACTTTTCGCCCACAACTCCTCGGTTATTATAAATAACCCCCACTATTCCTCATTTCATTCATTCAATCAAAATCAGAGTTCTCTTTACCTTCTCTCTTTTTGTGCATTTGCTCTCTAAAAGTGAAAGTGAGTTCTAAACGCCTTTTAAGTTCGCCGTTTCTCGGAAATTAGAGTGCTCTTTTTCCGAGAAGATAGTCGTTGTATCTTGGGAGACGATTGCCGGTTCCGTTAGCACCAGTGCGGGGCAATCTCGTCTTAAAGACAGAGAGTCCAACTCTCGCCTCGACTAAAAACCATAGCATAGTCACGCCCTTATAAAGCCTTACTTCCAACAGTTTAAGACGAGATTTTCTTTGTGATTAAGCTATGACCTCTGCTGCTGCTGTTACTCCTGCTCCTGCTCACGCCGAGAAACCGGAGAAATTCTCCGGGACTGATTTTAAAAGGTGGCAGCAGAAGATGCTGTTTTACCTAACGACTCTGAGCCTAGCAAGGTTCTTAAAAGAGGATGCGCCTTCTGTGTCTGAAAGTGAGAAAGACACCTAGAAGAGGGCTGCTTATGATGCATGGGGTCAGGGTGACTTCCTATGCAGAAACTATGTGCTAAATGCGCTGGACAACACACTGTACAGCGTATATAGCTCGTTCAAAACAGCCAAGGAACTATGGGAATCCTTGGAGAAAAAGTACAAGACAGAGGATGCTGGCTTGAAGAAATTCATAGTTGGCAAGTTCCTCGACTTCAAAATGGTGGACTCCAAGACTATCATGAGTCAAGTCCAAGAGCTGCAGATAATATTGCATGATATTCATGCCGAGGGAATGCAGCTGAGTGAATCATTCCAAGTAGCTGCGATGATCGAGAAGCTACCACCAGCTTGGAAAGATTTCAAGAATTACCTGAAGCACAAGCGGAAGGAAATGGGGCTTGAGGATCTGATCGTTCGGCTTCGAATTGAAGAAGACAACCGAAAATCTGAGATCAAATCAAACAAGCTGCAAATGGAGGCAAAGGTGAATTTGGTGGAACCAAATGCTAGCAAGAAGCGTAAACGTCCTAGCAGTGGTCAGAAAACCAATAGTGCCAAAAGGTTCAAAGGGGACTGCTTTAATTGCGGCAAACCGAATCATATGGCGAAAGACTGCAAGGCCCCTAAGAGAGGCAAAGGCAAGAAGGACCAAGCCAACTTGACTGAGAACATAGGGGTGCCGGTTGACATGACTGAGTTGAACCTCTCGGCAGTGGTGTTTGAAGCAAATTTGATTGACAACCCGAGAGAGTGGTGGATCGACACCGGAGCTACGCGCCACATTTGTTCGGATAAAGAGTTGTTCTCTTCATATATCCCGATCAATGGACGCAAGCTATTCATGGGCAACTCAGCAACCTCCCCAGTCGTCGGTTTGGGCAAAGTGGTTTTAAAGATGACCTCGGGCAAGGAGCTAACCCTGATGGATGTGCTGCATGTTCCAGATATTAGGAAAAAATCTAGTTTCTGGTTCATTACTTGTAAAGGCAGGGTTTAGGCTAGTATTTGAATCTGACAAAGTTGTACTCACTAAGAATGGCCTGTTTATAGGAAAAGGTTATTTAAACAACGGGCTATTCAAAATGAATGTAATGACTGTACTACGCAACTTTGGTGATAATAAAGTTACTGCTTCTACTTACTTGTCTGAGTGTTCAAATTTGTGGCATGTTAGATTAGGACATGTGAATTTTAACACTTTAAAAAGACTAGTAAACTTGGAGTTATTGCCTTCATTTAATTTTGACTCAAATAAAAGGTGTGAGATCTGCGTTGAGGCAAAACTAACAAAAACACCTTTTCATTCAGTTGAAAGAATACTGAACCTCTAGAATTAATTACAGTGATATCTGTGACTTAAAATTTGTGCAAACTAGAGGTGGGAAAAAGTATTTTATAACTTTTATTGATGACAGCACAAGGTTCTGTTATGTATTTTTGCTACGAAGCAAAGATGAAGCCCTAGAGGCATTTAAAAACTATAAGAATGAGGTTGAAAATCAACTTAGCAAGCGAATTAAAGTAATTCGTAGTGATAGAGGTGGAGAATACGGTGCTCCATTTGATGAGTTTTGCTCCGAAAATGGCATAATTCATCAAACTACAGCTCCATATTCACCACAATCTAATGGTGTTGCTGAACGCAAGAACCGCACTCTAAAAGAGATGATGAACGCTTTGTTGATAAGTTCAGGGCTACCCCAAAACTTGTGGGGGGAAGCCATTCTTTCGGCTAACCACATTCTTAACAAAATACCCCATAAAAGTAAGAAGGAATCTCCGTATGAGTTATGGAAAGGACATAAGCCTTCTTATAAATACCTCAAAGTGTGGGGGTGTTTGGCTAAGGTGGAGGTACCTAAGCCTAAACAAGTGAAAATAGGGCCGAAAACAGTTGATTGTGTATTCATAGGGTATGCACACAATAGTAGCGCATATCGATTTCTTGTACACAAGTCAGCAATTCCCGACATAACCGAAATACAGTCATTGAGTCAAGGAATGCTGTATTTTTTGAAGATATCTTTCCATCTAAAGAAAAGAAAGATGAAGGTTCTAGGGAAGAAAGTTCAAATAAAAGAACTTATGATGCTGCTATTGGTAATCAACAAGAAACTGATGAACCAAGACGCAGCAAAAGAGCAAGAAAAGCTAAGAGCTTTGGTCCGGACTTCCTAACTTATATGTTAGATGACGAGCCTAGAACCATTAACGAAGCATTGTCCGGTCCAGATGCTCCGTTGTGGCAAGAAGCCATAAACAGTGAGATAGATTCCATTATGCACAATCACACTTGGGAATTAGTTGACCTCCCAGCAGGTACAAAACCATTGGGATGTAAATGGATTCTCAAGAGAAAGTACAAAGCAGATGGAACTATTGATAAGTACAAGGCCAGGTTGGTTGCCAAAGGGTTTAAACAAAAAGAAGGCCTTGATTTCTTTGATACTTACTCGCCTGTGACGAGGATAACGTCCATAAGGGTTCTCATTGCCATTGCAGCCCTACATAACCTTGAGATACACCAAATGGACGTTAAAACAGCCTTTCTAAATGGTGAGTTAGAAGAGGAGATTTATATGGAACAGCCCGAAGGCTTTGTTGCTCCGGGACAAGAGAATAAGGTGTGTAGACTCGTTAAGTCATTGTACGGACTTAAACAAGCTCCAAAACAGTGGCATGTGAAATTTGACATGACAATGTTGTCAAATGGTTTCCGAATTAACGAGTGTGATAAGTGTGTATATATTAAAAGCACACCGAATGCTTATGTCATAGTCTGTCTTTATGTAGACGACATGTTGATTATGGGTAGTAATCATGATATCATCGTGAATACTAAGAGAATGTTGACAAAACATTTTGATATGAAAGACATGGGTGTTGCCGATGTCATATTAGGAATCAAAATCCTCAAGACATCTGAAGGACTAGCGTTGTCACAAACGCACTATGTTGAGAAAGTGCTTAGAAAGTTTAATGCGTATGATAGTCCACCTGTGAAAACACCCGTGGACTTAAGTGTACATCTAGCCAAAAATCACGGTGAACCCGTGGCACAGCTAGAATACGCTCGAATAATAGGCAGTTTAATGTATATAACAAACTGCACTCGTCCGGATATAGCCTACTCAGTAAACAAACTGAGTAGATTTACAAGTAATCCAAGTAATGAACATTGGAAAGCGCTAACTAGAGTGCTGAAATATTTGAGACATACAATGAACTATGGATTACAGTATACGAGATATCCAGCTGTATTAGAAGGATACAGCGATGCCAATTGGATATCTGACACGAAAGATACTAAGTCCACCAGTGGATATGTGTTTACGATAGGTGGGCGCCGCAGTGTCTTGGAAAATCCTCTAAACAAACCTGTATAGCTCGATCCACTATGGAATCAGAGTTTATAGCTTTGGATAAAGCTGGAGAAGAAGCTGAATGGCTGAGAAATTTTTTAGAAGATATTCAATATTGGCCAAAAACCGGTGCCTGCTATAGCAATACACTGTGATAGTCAAGCAGCTATAGGAAGAGCACAAAGTGGCATGTATAATGGTAAGTCTCGACACATTCGTCGGCGACATAATACTATTAGGCATTGATCTCGAGTGGAATCATCTCTCTTGATTATGTGAAATCAAAAGAGAATCTAGCGGATCCGTAACCAAAGGCCTTCCTAGAGATCAAGTATACTGTTTGTCGAGAGGAATGGGGTTAAAACCCACTAGTTAAAGACTCGAGTAGCGGTAACCCAACCATGTTGACTGGAGATCCCAAGATCTTGGTTCAATGGGACAACTAAGCTACAAGGGTGTAGTAGAGCGCTTACTACCCATTCCCTGTGACATGTGAGTGCGTCCTGCAAAAGGGGTAAGGATAGCTAACGCTTTAATGATTCCTGTACCTGAGTAGGTGGAGTATGGACAGGATACTCTTAAACAGGAGATCACCTATATAAGTGTGAAGTTGTGGCCCGCTTCAAAAGGTAAACACTTATGAATCCAAGATATGGCCCACGGCCAAAACGGGCACAACCATGAGAACCGAAAGGTTGTTAGGAAAGCTGTTGTGAGAATACTATTGTCTTGGTTTACACGGACAGCTGGACAGTTCAAGACATCACGTTCACTGACTAGCTAAGTAAATCCGATGGTATATCTCTAAGGAAGGTTCAAAGCCACAAGCTACTATCCTGATGCTGCAGCTTTTCGCTAGAACTCACTACAGTGTCTGCATGAGTCACATAGCATTAATTTCATTCATGTGGGGGATTGTTAGAAAAATTGGTAACAAGAGTTGGTAAGTGACCAACTTTGGCCAATGATTTGATAAAGCTCCATTTGTTGTTTTGGAAAACAAGTTGATTGTTCGTAATCTATGTCGCGAGTAGATACGAAAATGTGTTAATTGCTCAAAACCATTTAGGGTGAATGAGAAATTAAATGCACAAGTTAGCTATGTGAAAGCTAAAAATGGAGTGTTTAAGTGTGGAATGTGGTTGTCCCACATAGGAAAAATAATACAAGAGTGTCTTGTATTTAATGGCAACTTGCAAATAGGGGTTTGGCCCCTTGGGGGGTTCACAAGTGTGTAACGGGGAGAGAACCTACGGCTCAAACCAAACTCACACGCGCGCGCCGCCGCCGCCGTCCCGTCCGGCCGGCTCGGCACGGCGAGGCGGTTCGGGCCTCGTTTCTTTTTTTTTTTGGATACGACCTGAATTAAAATTGGATCGGAACCAGCTGAAATTGTGAATTCGGACCGCACCCGAACAGGTGCGAAAAAG